>JBAMBQ010003731.1:0-45409 GCA_037044495.1 Stegana nigrithorax
AATGATGATTTCAATTTAAAAAAAAAAAAACAAATGCAAAAAGAAAGCAGAAATAATAGATTATAATAATAATAATAACAGTTTGAATTGCTTGTACGAATACACGATAGATTCTCGATATTAATAAAGTGAGCCCGAGCACAGAAATCACCTGCTGCAGTTATGCAATTTTTACACACAAATAACATACATACATGCATACATACACACATACATACATACATACATACATAAATACATATATATATAAATTTAAGTAAATGGCAAATTCCATAAAAAAAAAAAAAATTTTAAATAACCATAAATCTGAATTGAAAAATACATAATATCTACATCTACATATATATATGCATATATGTACATAAATATATATATATATGCACATCAAGAAAAAAACAAAAAGAAAAAATTCTGCAAAGTTAGTTGATTGGTGTATATAGCATATAGTAGAGAAACTACAAAATCAAAAACAAAAATAAAAAAATTAACAGATGATTTTTGATCGTCAGGGCTTGTGTTGGCAGGATTTGAATTGAATTTTATGCATTAAATTTTAAGCTTTAGATATTGTCATGTCAAAATGTAAGTGTAACTGTTAACTGTATCTGTATCCAACTGTAACTGTATCTGTAGCGCTGTGTCTGTTAAAATAACAACAACAATAATAACAATAATAGTAGAAGAAGAAAAACAAAAAAAAAAACATAAATAAGCAATCAAACATTGCTCAATCAATATTATAATTATATTATGGAAAGCATTAGAAGAAGAAGAAGAAGAAGATCTGTAATGTTCACAAAACAAAAAAAAAAAAAAAAACAAAAAAAAAATAAAGAATGAAAGCAAGGACATATGACTTGGCTTTTATAAGCACGTGTCAAAGTAGAAAGGTCTTCGTACATCAAATGTGTGAAAAAAAAAAAAAATAAATTAAAAAAAAAAATATGGAATGAGATAAAGAAAATTGATATATGTTAATAATTATTGAATGAAAAAAGAAATAAATATTACAACGCAAGTTAAAAACAATCTCTACTCTAAGCAAGTGAAATAGGTTTTATATACATAATTTAGTAGTAAATAAAAACAAAACAAAAATGAACTGTAAATGTTATTTGTATGCAAGTGTTAGCGAAATTGCGTTTTTTTTTTTTTTTTTCTTAATATATATTTTTTGTATATGAATAATGTGACCTAAACCGAAATAAAAGGCATAAATCCGCTTGGTGATAATTCAGGAATGATGAAATTTTAAAAATAAAGAAAAGAAATTGTATACAGTTATTTTAAAATGAAAAAAAAAAAATTAATTAAAAAAAATTTAGGAAAGTTATAGCATAAATGTAAAACCATGAAAGACAGAAACAAGAAAAATGAGGAAGAAAAATAAATGCAAAAAAAAAATATGCAGCCTTGCTTCCTGTCAGCATAAATCGTTCTTAAATTTTTCTATTTAATTTAATATACAATAAATAAACAATTTAAAAAATAAAAATAATTATAATTTTTTTTTTTTTTAGTATTTAATTTTGCGCTCTACTCTGTAAAATTTCGTTGTTACGTTGAATTTATTATTAAATATAGTTTTTTTTTTTGTGACATACATATATAAACATACACACTTAGCATACGCATATACATACATATGCAGATGTATGTGTATACACTTAAGTATAAATGTAAAAGGATAGAAAAAACACCTAACTGTAGCCAAACTTAGTAATTAGTTGGCAGGCTACACAATTAGGAGACTTAAATGTGAACAGGAAATCTAACTAAACACTCAACCTATTAAAAGAAACAAGAAAATCAAGCAAACAAAAAAAACAAAAAAGAAAGAAAAAATAAAAACGTAGTTTTAAGCAAAAGAAAAAATGACATGCGTCTGCTTAGAATTTTTTTGTCAATTTTTTTTTTTTTTTATATATGTATAAATATATATATAAAATAATAATACACATATGCATAGATGCACATACATAAAATATGTTTTACCATAAAACAAAAGCGAGCTGCTACACAAAAAAGCAAACCTATGCGTGTTACATGCAGTTAAAAACAGAAAACAAAAAAAAATTGAAATAAAATTTAAAAAGCAAAACAAACATTCGTACATTCACTTATTAAAGAAAACGCTTTCCATTTATTACGTGCAAAGTGTGTTTTATCTGGACCAAAAAAAAAAAAAGAAAATCCAAAAGAAAAAAAAAAAACAAGAAAAAAGCATTAAATAAAAGAAAAGCAGCAAGAAATACACATAGAAAAAAAGGAGACGCCGCAGTGTGTACTAAAATAAAATTTTATCATTTAATTTATATATTTAATTTTGTCGCTGCAAATCATTTTTCTTATTTTTTTTTTTTTTTAACAAGAAAGAAGTACCATTGCATAAAGTTTAAAATATTTACAATATATACACGCATATGTGTCTAAATAAACAAAAACAAAAGAAAATAAAGAAAAACCATATTCAATGGCAATTAGTTGCTTAATTTAAGCTGAATAAAGATTTAATCATAGCATTGTAATTTACTTGTAAATTAAAGAAAATAAAACAAAATAAAAAACAACAAATCAAATCAAACAACAATCTAATTGAGATTTGTATATAATATGCTTAACTATATGTATATTTAAATAATCATATATTTACTTATTATTATTATTATTACTATAAACATATACAGTACATATATATTTAAAAACACAACAACAAAAAAAACTAAAACACTTTTCTTTTGTGCGCTTCTTGCGATTATGCATTAGAAATTTAAATAAAAATACCCAAAAAGTATAAAAATTACAAAAAAAATATATTCAAAACAAAAAATAAAAAAAAAACTTGTTTTATTTTTGAATTCGATTTAAAGCAATAGCAGATGCCTGTCAAAGACGCGGCAATATGACAATAATTTCAAGAGCTGCCCTGGAGCCTATGGCATTTAATGCGCATCTACAGCGCAACAATGCCCAGCCAGGTACCAACACCTGCTGCGTCAGCGTGTACAAATCGATGAAGCTGCAATTTGAAACTCGCATGCTCCAAGAGCATTTATGCTATAGAAAAGTTATACTGAACTTGTTGCCCTGTGACTAGATGATTGTACAGACTTTTCTGCATTCTAAATTGCCTATACCAACATGAGACATGCTAGCCAAGAGTCTAAACTGGCAGCTTGTGCACACATCACTTTCGCTTAAAGGTTTTTCATGCTTTGCACGTTTACCGCCAGATTGCCTTAACACTGCTGAGCAACAGGATTTTATGCTTTATGTACCAAAAAATGCAAAAGGGTTTTTGTTTTTTACGCGGAGGGGGAATCAGCATGGACACCATCGTTGGTAGTGTGCGACTAAACCTACCTCCGCGTCGACGCCCCTATTTCACCCTGCGGGACCGCCTCCTTTCATTACTTCGCAGGGTGGGGTTGTTGTGCAAATGTTTGTAACAAACAGAAAGAGGCGTGGCAGACCTCAGAAAGTATATATATATATATATTCTTGATCAGCATCGAAAGGCCAGTCGATCTAGCCATATCCGTATATCTGTCTGTCCATATAAACGCACGGATCTCGATAACGGTTAAACTTATAATCAGCAAATTTGGCACGAAGACTCGCCCAATCCATAGGCATAACAAGTTTATTTTTTTTTTCGATATTCAGTCTATAACATATAGCTGCCATAGGAACGATCGGCCGAAATCCCACATTTAGTAACCAAAACCCTTTTGTTTTTCAAGTTATCGTTACCAAATTTTGGATCTAATCGTTCTAGCTAATGTCCAATCACATATCTAAATATTATGTATATCGGTTTACTATATGATATAACTGCCATAGTAACGATCGGCCGAAAAACAACATTTACTGAGAAAAACTTTTTTATTTATAAAGGTATCGTTACCAAATTTTGGATTTAATGATTTAAGGTAACATCCAATCATATACCTGAATATGATGAATATCGGTTTACTATATCATATAGCTGCCCTAGGAACGTTTGCTGAAAAATGAATTTTACTACATTTTTTTTACATTTTAAACTGAGTACAGGGTATTTCTCAGCCTTCTTATAGAAACTGCTATAAGCAAAGGTGCGGCCAGCCGACTTTTGTGGGTCAGTAACGAATCATCATGTCTGCTGCTGTTTATGTTAGGGTCACGCTGCAGCATCGATCCCGGCGATTTGCAGCCAGAATGCAGTTTACTTCATTATACATTTATGAGTATTCTAGATCCTCAGTGTTGCGTGTATAGCCAGTAGGCGGCTTATAGTGACCGAATATGCGTTGCATCACTAGCCAACAGCCGAGTCAGGTGCAACGGATAGCATAACTTAAATGATATTATCTGCAAGCCGATCTAAGATTCACTTCCTGCTTGCAGTTGCTTTTGACACAGTAGCTTTGCGATTGTTTATTACGAAACAATTTTATCAAAAAACAGAAAAAAAAAAACATTTAATCATTATTGATAACATATAAGTGTAGTTTATAAATTGTAAACTGTTATATAAGTTTTATTAATTTATTTTGTTTGTGTTTTTTTTTTCGGCTTTCTGATTTTATGTTAAAAACATTGTAAAGTTACGCTTGCGTCTAGACGCTGCCACACCAACACCGCCACAGCAGCGGCAGCGGCAGTGGCAGCAGCAGCAGCAGCAATTTGAAGATGCTGCCGACGCATTGGCTTCCTCCTTTCAAATATTTATTTTTCCGTACATCTGCGTACGAATAGCGATTATGACGCAAAATGCATCTTCATCGATGCATGCTGCTCGTTGTTCGCTGTTTGTTAGTTGTATATTTTGAAAATTTATTACGTTGTCTCTTCATTAATGATTGCCAGTTTTAGAGATACGGAGCTAAAGCGGCAAATCGTCATGTATTGCATTTCCTATTGCACCAAAACACAAAAACCGAATCCTCCAAAATAAAACAAGCCATCGGCTCTGTAGGCCAATCGAGCTAACAACACTTAAATTAGAAATAACAGCAGCCATAACAACAACAACCACGAAAAATATCAAAAAAAAAAAAGAAACAACAAATCAACAAAAACAAAACAAAAAAAAAACAGAAAAACCAAAACAAATTCCCGTTTCGTTTTATAAAACTGGATTTGTTGAGTTTTGTGTCGATTTCTTTAATGATTTGGCTTTTCGCACAGTCGCTCACAGAAAATCGTATACAGGTTTCCTACACGACACATTGCACAGGTCGTCAATTAAGTTGTCGAGCGTCGCAGCAGAGTGGCAGTGCCGCAGTGGCATACATAAATAAATCGTCTCATAATTTTTGTGCAATTATTAAACTTGAATTCGATATTTTGGCTGCAACTCACTTGCGTTTGCTTGCCAATATATGTATATATATATACATGCATACATATGCAGACAGACAGACAAATAATTTGTTATATATTTTATATTATTAAAACAGGCAAATTGAACAGCATTTTACCGTTTCGAATTTGAGTACTTGCAATAATTACAAAAATAATTTCATTAAGCATGCATTAAAAAACAGTGTACAGTGCCTGCTAAAAAGAAATGCCACACACACATAGACAAGCTTAAAAATGCCACATTCATTTTGATTTGTTGTTAAGAAATTCAAAAAGTATTGCTTCGATTTAACACACACTGTCAGCTTACATTTAGCAGGCAGTGTAGACTTTTGTTTTCATTACGTTAAATTCCTTAACAAATCTATATATGTTGGATATTTCTGCTTGGCGTTAGCAGCATGACAATCAAAAGCTAACAAACAAAAACGTTTGTATAATAAAAATAAAATATTTAACGACCCTCTGAACAGATTTTATTGGCTTGGCACATAATTCAAACAAGTTTGTTTATTTTTTGTATGTCAGTTAAGTAAACCCATAATACCAATTAAAAATTAAAAACTCACTCATTAGCATGCAATAGTAAAGCATTTGATGCTTATGTTGTCTTTTTTTTCGTTTTTTATTGCTTGTTTGTTTTTTCTTTGATTGGACATACACATATGATGTGGCAATCTAAGCAGACAACAGTGAGTGGCCAAACAGTTTCAATTTCTCAAAGCTGGCTGCAAATAATGCAGCAGCAGCAAAGACTTTGCCACCGACAAATGCAATCGAGCAGCGAACCGGGGGCTCAGTTCATTATCGCTTGGAGGTCAGTGCAGCGCCACCATTGTGTCAGTAGGCACTCTTAAGTTGTTGGCCAACAAAAATTTATAATTTGTTGAACTTCTGCAAAATGACGAAAAGTTCCTTGCATGGCGTAAAGCAAATTGAAAATAAGTTTGCCAACCTGTGCTAACGACTTATAATTAAAAATACAATATGAAAACAAAACAAAACAAAAATGTTATTGAAATAATTAAAAATAAATTCCACACGCTTGAGCCATAATTCAGCAGTTAGGCGCATTTTTTAACTCATTAGCCATCGTGTATTTAGCAGCTAATATCGCGTTTCGGCTACGCTGGCATTGGCAATTGTATTAATGCATTCGCTTTTCTGCTGACGTGCTGCTGCTACAAAGAAAACAATTATTAATTAATTGAAAACAAGCTGAAACCGAAATCGAAATCGAAATGATTTGCACACACCTTTACTTGGCCTAAATAGCAACTTCATGAGCTCAGCCACAGGATACTCGAAGAGCAGCACAACACAAAAGCCAAACAAATTGGTCAAGACAAAGGCCAAAACGGCATTGCTGAGCTATTAATTATATAATTTATAAATGAAAACAGCAACAATGGCAAACGGCAACTGACCATGAAAAGGTTATTCACATATATGGGCTGTCTGAAGTAGCCGGCGATCAAACGCAGCACGACCACATGCCAAAGAAAGGCCTGATAGGAAATGCGTCCCAATGGCCGAAAAATCGAGTGGCAGCAAAACTCATAGCCTAGCCCTGTAGCACAAAAACATTAAAACATTAAAAACAAATTTAATATGCCAATATCATATTGTCGGCTAATAGACTTACAGCCGACTTTGAAACACAAACAGTAGACGAGTCCCGCCGAAATCAGTATCCAGAGATTCTTGTAGATGCCCGCATAGAGCGCCAACCAAATCGAGGGTTTCTCAAAGTCATGCTTAATAAATATATAGCCCGACAGTAGTATGCCCAGTGCGAGCGCCACGAGCAGCCAGATGCCGATTTCATATTTCCAATTTCCCTTCAGACGCTTGTGCACATGGGCCGAGTCGCGCGTCTTTAGATAAAGATTTGCACATAAGAAACCGAAGAAATAACCGCCAAGGTTTGTATAGAACGGCGGATAGATCTGATAGAATGTTTCCGTGTTGCGAAAGTACAAGTAACGGTATGTTCTAATATGTAAAAAGAAAGAGACAGAGCATGCTAATTAAAACGACAAACTTTAACATTTCACACTGACTGACTCCGGCTTGAGATGATAAACAGCTTCCAGCTGCAGAAAATATGTGAGCAACGACGGCACAGCAAAAGTCGCGACCAACAGCAGCAAATTTACACATTTCGTGACTCGCGGATGCCTGTGAATGCAGAACTTATGTTATACACATGTCATGTCCAAAGTTGAAAATCACCTGCATACTTCTTAGTGATTATCACAATAATTAAGAACAACTCAAAGAGTTGCGTGTCTGCCGCAATGTACCAGGTCTGCTGTGCGCACTGTGAAAGATGCAATGTACTACGTGGCATATTATATTAGATTAAAGCAAGCCGCAGCAGCTGCGCTTACGCTTTCCTTAAGCAGATAATTGTTGACAAAGAGCAGATTTTGCCACCAGTTTTCCCTGCAAAAGGCACGCTCCGGTTCGGTGATATGCTGCCAGAGTGGCCCATCCTGCAGGCGTGTCAGCAGCGTGCTATTGAAGTATATCAGCAGTATAAGCGTGGGCACAAGTCTGCAAAACAGATACTTATAATTAATCTATACATGCACGTGTAGCTATAAGCTGAGCAGCAATACCTGAAATATCTGTAGAAGAATACCTGAAAGTAGACACTGACGCATTGGCAGAACTTTGTGCTTGTCGTGATCAATTGCCGCTCCGACATGTTCACATAGAGCAGAAATGCGCTCATGACAAAGAAAATCTGTATTATTGTGGTGCCATTTTGAAAAACGGATGTCTCAAAACGATATAAACTTTGTTCGAAAAATTCCGGATTCTCTATTTGTATTGTCATAAAGATGAGCAGCGTGTGTCCGAATATGACGAAGAACACGCCAATCACGCGCAATGCATCAAAGAAACGCAGATCCTTCGCGGTCTCACTGTGCTCTAAGGGCAACACCAGCCGATAGTAGTTGCGACAAAGCGAAAATGACGTCAGCAATTTCTGTGCTAAACACAACAGACAAAATAAGTTTCAACGGCAATTCGAAAGGCAATTTGATACGCACCAGGCGACTTAAGCGACTTCTGGTAAAATACATTATTCTGGCAACTCAGCGGCTGCAGACGCTTCAAGCGAAAGTCATAGCACGTGCAGCAGACATTCAGCGCCAAGATCACACCGATGAACACCATGAAGCTAAGCTCAATGGCATCTGCAAGTTTGGCAATTGTATAATTTTAACATTGGTAGCTACTTCAGCATATTACCATATTCCCGTGGCACATCCGCACGCTCGCAGTATTCGATGCTGCTGCGCAGTTTCAATGCGTAACGTCGCTGAAAATCATAATTCAAGCAGCTGTTTATCAAGTGTTCCTGGTGCAGACGCTCAACCGGATCCTGTTTGTGTATAGCAGCGTAATAGAGCTCGAGCTGTCAATGAAAACATTGTTTGTGTCAACGGTGTACTATATAATTATGCTAAAGCCAACCTCGTTATCCGTGGCCTTTCCCACATACAGTTGCTTGGCTTGCAAACGGCCAAGTGTTTGCCGCAGTTGCCGGCAACGTGCCAAGCACACGCCCACAACGAGATGATCGTGCCGAAAGTGATGCTTGCCATCCGCGGAAATTCGCGCGATCTGCCGCCAAAGCGCTGAAGTCTCATTGGGCACAATTTCCGCATGCACCAAGCAGTAGGTGGCGTCGTCCTTGTGCTGTTGCCTAGGCCAGGCCTGCATGCAGACGTCGTAGTCCTCCAGTTGGTACAAAGGCGGCATCTGTTTGTATTCTGTCACTGTTGGCAAAAGTACATTTCCATGTATGGCCAGAGGCTACATACCCTCAGCAGACAACTTACAATTAAACTGAAACTTTGCCCAGCATTCGCAGACGAATACACAAAGGGGCAATAGAATACTAAATAGCTGCAGCCGCATGCTTTCGAATATTATCAACAGTTATTATGATAGTTAAGGAAAAACTCCACTTAGTGTGCCTCACAATGCGCTTTGCATGAAACTGTGCATTCTACACAGAATACACTTCAGTTTTTACAAGTTCAGCATTTGCGTGCCTGTGGGCTACGCTTCATTGGATCGGTTAATGCATCTACGACAGCGACAAGCGACAAACACACAAATCAATCAAAGTTTAATTTCTTATCACATTTGCGTCTAGAACTTCGCATTGCCGCACCGCGCAGTGGCGAAACTCGGTTATGTGAACCCTTCCATAAGAAATGTTTATGTCGCATGATTTAGTAAAATTGCCTATTGTCAGTTCTCTATGCCAGCCACACGCAGATGCGTTACAAATTGCGTTTAGTCAAAGCTCATTTTTCAGTTTATTAGCAACACGATTTTGTAGCGTACAATCATTTAGCTTTTGTTGTTCACGTAGAAATTTTATTTTTTATATGTATACAAAAATGTACTGAACTGAACAAATCTACTTACTCCCATATATAAAAAGCCACTTAAGTTAACAATTTAGGATTTAGGTTGCGCTGCTTGTTTCTCCTTTTTGGCTGCTTCAGCCTCCGCCTCCATTTTATTGTGTTTCTCAATTAACTTCTCAACATCAGACTTTGTAAGTATCTTGATTTGAGTCTTGTCATTTTCACGCTGCAACGTTGCCATTTCAACTTTCTCCGCCGTCAGTTTGGTTGTATCCAAAGTTTTACTAATCACCTTTATTGCCAACTCCTTAGCCTCATTCAAGGTGATCTTTTCCTTGTCGCTCAGCTCCTGCTTCAACATCGATATGGCAGCACTGAAATTGTTGCCAATGCAAGTGGCCTTCCAGCCACCGTAATTGCCGCTTGGATCCGACTGGTACAGCTGGTAGCCGTAATGGCTGTCCCAGCCCATATAGAGCAGTGAGACGCCGAAGGGCCGCTTGCCACCGTACTGGGTGTAGGCCTGTTTAACATCACAAAGGTGCGAAACCAGTTGCTCGCATGGAATTATTTCACCATAGGCAAATTGATAGCGTTGTGCAATCAAACGTAGTTCGGATGTGAGCACATTTGCGTCGGCTGTTATACCAGCAACGGAACACACCATGTTGCTGTAATATTTAACAAATCAGTTCAATTGTTATTTTTGACAAACCTCGTGTACTTACTCATTAAGCTTGTAGATCTTCTCCGACAGCACTGTGTTGTCCAGCAATTTGTTTGTGTTACGGCACTCGGCAGCCAAGAGTATGCCATCATCGGCCAGTATGCCCAGGCATGTGCCGGCGTGCGAGATGGCCTCCATGGCGTATTCCACCTGGTAGAGTCGGCCTTCCGGCGAAAAGATAGTAGTACGAGAATCATAACGACGCGCCTATAAGATCAAAACGAATAAATAATGGCAACAGAAAATACACTTGCATGATGAAGCATTTTGCACAACAATTGACACATAACCTTCTGTACAAACTAGCTAGCTCTATGCCAACGGAACACATGCAACATTAAGTGATACACTTACCATTATTTACAAGATTTTATGATTTTAATTGATGTTCAACGTATTTAAAGCAAACTTTTTGTAATTATTCCGGCGTCTGGCGATGATTTTGCAGTTAGCAATAATTAGTGTTGAAAACTGCGAGTGAATGAGTGCTGCCAAACGCAACACATAGAGTTGCGATAGCCGTGCTGCTGTTGTGCTGTAAGTTGCCAACCAGGTAGTGTTTTGCAACACTAGCTTTTAAATAAGCATTTAAACGCCGCGTATTATTTTAATATCATCTGTTTTCCATTTAAGATGGGTGACATGCTTAATGTAAGTACATTGATACATTAAAATTGAGCGTTTCTATATCGTTTCTTATATATGCCGCAGAACCCGAGTTTGTTTAAGAATCTTGGCTTTGACAGCACCAATCAATGGATATTCTATGACGAGCGCTTTGAAAAGTTCTTTAAATTCTTGTCAGAAAACATTACGGATGCGAATATTCTAACTGAGCACGAAGTTCTGGAATGTGAGGAATTAAAAGCGCGCGGCGAGTGGCTGGATGAATTTGAACTTAATGTAAAGCTGCAACAGCTTGAATCTGAGTATCCAGGCATGCTGGAGTACACTGAACAAGATGTCAACGCAATGAAGCAGGAAATAGAGCAGATCGTAGCTGAGAACGCGGAATATGCAGAATTAATTGAGGATATGCGGTTATATCTTTGAAATATCCTATTTCTTAGAACGCATCATTTAATAATTTTTATTTCAATTATGTACACAGCAACACAAAGAAAAGCGTCAACAGGGAATTGTGCGAACTGGAGCATAATTTAACTCAGTTGCACAATACTGAGAAAGAAGCAATGGCCGAGTGTCAGATAAAAGCGAGGCAATTGGAAGAAATGGAACGCGAAAATGCCAAACTCTGCGCAGACGCAAACAAGTGCTTCACTAAAACTGTAAATACGCGGCGCAGTGTCGCTTGAGTCAGTTGTTAAACACTTATTTTGTTACAGCAATCGCCGCCACTATTCATGCATCAATTGCCAATAGATCAGTATTTGCTTAAGTGTGATTCTTTTATGCAGCACTTTAATCTCTACATGAAAGTCAACTTCAAAATGGAGGATTTTGAAGACATAGATAAGGACGATCTGGGGTCGCAGAATATATACCAAAAGTTACAAAAATTGGAAAGCGCGTACGAATTCTAGAGTATGGCAATAATTTTTCGCTCTAATTTCATTTAATTTTAGCATACAATATTATACCCTGGCCTATCTAAAGGAGAAAGCCAAAGCTAAAGCCACACAGTCACTTATCGATAACCTCGTTGTGAGTCAAATTCATTGCCTAAACCTAACGGACATGAAACGTGAAACACGCGAACTTGAGTTGCTTAATGAGAATCATCTGCCGAACACATACAATACGCTTATTAATCATTTGCAAACATATGTGCAACAGCACACGCAACAACGTCTGGAAATGGTTTTGTACGAAAATACCAAGCTTAAACTGGAACGCGCTTTAAGCCGCTGCGAAACTAACAAGCGTTTGGCACGGATCACATCTGATGCCCTTTCGAATGCGGAACTAATTTGGATTGCGATGCAATTAGATTTGGAAAAAAACTGCAATCGATTCGATAACTCAGATGAATTGAGAACTGCGGCCCAAGGCAGATGGCAACGTGTGCAGCTCATGCGTTCACTTGATGCCACACACCAGGGCAACCTTCAGTATTTTATACAGGAAATCGCCACACAGCTGTCCTCTCATTTGTCAACAAACGTACGTAATGAAACGAAAAGTTGTCTCTATGAATACGAAAAATTCGGACGTCTGCTCTCGTATGCTCAACGGAGTTTGCTGAATAAAAAATCATATGCCATCAAGTTGGAAAAGTTAAATGAATTGTATGTACCACAGCACAGCGTAAATGTTAATTAAATAAAAATTGACTTCCTCCCACAGGCAACGTTTGGAGCAAGCACTGCGTCCATTAGTGTACAACTCACCCTTAGAAAGGCCAATACTAGAGCATGTGCATTATCTAGCACCTGTATATAATGCAAAAATGCAACAACATTGCATTGAAAAGCTGTTACGAAACTTACGCAATGAATTTCGAGAGACGGTGATAGAGCGGATGGTAAGTTATTAAATTGATTATATGGACTTGTTGGAGAATGCGTCATAAGTGTGTTTTTAAATTTTTGCACAGGACAAGGACAAACTTTGGCGTAACAGCCAAATGCTGTGGATTTGGTATCTCACCGACCCTCAACGCATGCTGAACGCAATCGATGAGGTAAAGAAGGCTTCAGCAAACGTGCCGAAGTTAACAGGTCAAAAAATGTTGGTTGGCATCAAACGGAAGTAGTTCAAAGACAGCCACAAACTGGCACTTGCTGGCAGGTATCAAACGAAACTAATATATTAATAATAATAAGTTAATAATTATTAAAATCATGGCCACATTTGAACATAATTGTCTGCAATTAGGACATTATTGTGATGTCACTAAGTGCTTCTGTTTAAACATATTATTGAATTAGATGAAATTATTTGGAACATTGCAGCTTTGCTTTGATGTAACAATAACTAGATTTTAACTGTCCAATTAAAAAAGTCTCTATTTTTTTTTTTTTTTTATATTTTAGCTGTAAGCGTATATCATCATTAAATCTATTTTATAATTTTGTCATAATTGTGCAATTTGTTGATTAAGTGAAAGTAGTAAACGATTGTGACTGCAAGTTTAAGTTAGTTTATGTATATTTGTTTTTAAGAGTCGTCACTCTGCTGCCAACCTAATAGCTAATCCTGCTAAAAGTAAGTCACATTTCTGTTAGTGTAATTTTGATTATTTTTAAGTAAAGTGCACCAGTTTCAGTTTTGCCAACAGCGCGCACTGCCAATCTATTCTTAAGTGTCTCAGATACCATGGCTAAAGATGGCATTCAAATATACTGCGGAATGCATAATAATCATGCCTAAGAGTTTTCTTTCTCGCTGAAATGTTTTAATGGGTACTAAGCTGCAGTTGGTTGCATTTTGTGAACAGCTTCATTTCTTGAAAGCTAGCTTATGCACCGTGATGATATTCCATACTTGTAGACAAATAAAAATTTTGTAAAATTTGCAGTTTATTTTCTGTAAGAAGCTTGCAATTTCTGCGTGCATTGAAGGTAAAACTTTTGCATTACTCTGTACTCAATAGGAGATGAAATAAATTACAATTCGTTTAATTTTCACTTGATAAATTGTTTTTCGTGCTATAAGACGGCTAGTCGAAAGTCCATGTTTGTTGGCCCATTTCTGCTGCAACCATTATCGGTTGTTGCTGTGCAACAGATACCAGGACTCCTGTCGTATGCCGTCTTGTTTGGTAATGCTTTACCACAAAATGCACGAAAAGTGAAAAAAAACGTGAAAGTATGTAAACATCATATATAATAGATAACTATGTGAGTACATATATACAACGCTAATTGAACACTCTAATAATAAAACAGTCTAAAAACCGCGCAGAGTGGCTGAATATGGAATAAGAACATAAAAACATAACACAATGCTGCATACTTGCAGGGGCATATTACTTGAATGCTTCATTTAATGTTTATTCTAGCGATAATATTAAATAAAAATCAATTAAAAAGAATTATTAAATTAAATTATATAATTAAATGAAAATGCAACAAATATTGAAATAAATATTTAATTTATTTATTTCAAAATAAATATTTAAATATACATACATGCATATGTATTGTTGTGTTTGCCTGTATATGGGAAAATAAAGAAAATAAAACAAAGAAAGAAACATCAGCTCAATTAAGTTGTTCACGCCAATAAACCCAATGACCCCTAAAGCAGTAAGTGTATGCTTAGCCAACACAAACATTGAAGTCAACATTTTTATTCTTACATATAGTACACACACACACACACACACACACACGTATATATATGTATAGCCCAGTACGTAGACGCTTTAATCGTTGTCAGCACGCGACAAAAGGTCGGACACTTGCACTGCTTAAGAACAAAATACAAAAAAAAAGCAGACCGGCAAACAGTTTAAATTTACATAATAGCAAAACAAACCATGAGATGCCATGAGATACCCGGAATACACTGTGTCGCCGAGAACATGTAAACTTCTTGTCCGACACTTATCGACATAAACTCCTTAAAGCGCCAGTTGTGTTGTTTTGTATTAGAGCCTGCCTTTGACTGTACTTTGGCTATTGTTTGAAAGCAAACGAAACCAGCGCATGCGGTCAAATTGATAGCAACGCCATGGCATTGCATGTGCACACGGCAGACGTCGCTGCTAATGTAATGTCCTTCGCTTGTGGTGCAACTGTTGCTGCCTTCAACAACGATGCTCGCGATACACTACATGTCAGCACTGGCAGCCAACGACGACGGCATGCTGCCGAAGCGCAGCTATTTGTCACACATTTACTGGCTTAGCTGTCGCAGCATAATGTTGATGACAGCAGGCCGGGCAGGTCATTTGATAGTCGCAAATTGCCAACCACAGCCGCTGGCGGCGGCAGCAGTAGCAGCAGCAGCAGCACAACCCCTAGCCCTAATGCAGTGCGACTATTTATGTGAGCTGGCAAAGATGAACGCACACACACCCACACACACACACACACCATGCATAGAGGCAAAGGCGCAAGGCAGGCACGCGCGCCCACACACAGCCACGGACACCCACACACGCGCGCAGCGAGCTACACTGGGATACAAATCAGACGAGCTTGCGATTGGTCGACGCTTCGTGTGCGCCTTCGTGTCGCCCGCTCTTGTGGCTGCGCCGTTTGGCTTATCCTTGCTCAGCTCATCGGCAGCACGAACGCTGTGTGTTGGATCGTAGCTAGTTTAAAAAGTATCTGCAACATGCGTCGCATTAGCATTCGGAAGTTGGCTTTGTTGCGTTTTGGTTGGTAACTCGATCCTGATTTTGTCACTTGCAACTGTGTGTTCAATATTAAACTGAATTTGTGATTATTTTCTTCTTTTTTTGTTGTTGTTTTTGCTGTTTAGCTGCAAGAGTTCCGTTTTTCAACTGATGAGCGCATAGCTCCCAGCTATTATTTAATTTTCAGAAGATTTGTTCTAAATTTTTAAATCAGTAATATTTATTTATAAACTTGAAAGTGCAATAACTGAACAAATATTTAATTGCAAAATCGCATATAACAAAGGACAATTTTTTTATTTGGCAAAAAAAAAAAGCAAATAACGGAAATTTTAATGAAAATATAAATTCTTTCATGTACGAAAAACTAAAAAACATATTTGGTAAGTTCAAATGTGAAATGTTAAACCTGCTGTGCAAAGCATGCAGTCATTTTTTGTTTACAATAAAAGAAATATATGATAAAATAAAAAAAATATGAAAATAAAAAAATGAAATGAAATCAGCAGAACATTTGCTTTGTCGCTTGTTGCGCTTTAAATATTTTCTATTATGAAGAAACTTAATTTAAAATTTATTCGCGCCACATTTAACTGGCAGCAAAGAATTTGAATTAATTTCGAATTTGTATGATTTCTTCACACAATACTTTTTTATTTCCATGACTTATTTAGTATTTCAAAATCGTCGACTTTAATGTAAGGATAATTGTGAAAATTGTTGAACAACTTGAGCAATCAGTAAACGAAGTTCAAGGCGCTGACGGAAATGTTTGGTTTGTCCTTGCCCAAAATATTTGACAATGACAAACTAATTCATCAATTTTTTATTTTCCCTTTTTTTTTCTATTTTTTTTTTTTCACCTATGTTATATTTAAAGTTATTTGAAAAGCATTTTAGCCTTAAAAACAAAAAATAATAGCTACAGTTATTATAAAAAGTAGAATTCATTGTTTAGTGTTAGCTGATTAAAAAAAAAAATTTTAACTGCAAAATTTTCAAGGTTGTACTTATTAATCACCTCCAAAAAAATGTGTATACATATTAATATACTATATGCATATTAATATACTATATAGCTAGTATACATACTGATTAATATTACACACATTTTGTCTTAATCCTTTTGTTTGTTTCATTTTATTCAATTTTATTTTAATTATTTTTCAATATTTGCAAATATGCAATTCTGCAATAATTTAGTTTCAAAACTTTCTTTAGATTGGCTTAGGAATTTTTTTATTCGTTTGCATTTCTTTCGTAGGGTGAGATGGCTGCTGCGTAGGTGGGCTGAGCTAGAAGAAGAATCCACCTGCACATGCCAGAACAGGTTTATATTCTTTATACATTTTTTCAATTAGTTTTGAATTATTTTGTTACATATTTTACTAATGATTTTTGATTTGATTCTTGAGTGTGTTGACAAAAGCTAATTGTATAAATTATTTGTATATTTTGTAATGTTAACTCTGTCATGTCGTATAAGCAATATTAATGCGCATAATTGAAATCAATTTTATTGCAGTTTTAAAAAAATAGAAAAAAAAAAACAAAAAAAAACAGAGTAAAAGTCAAAATGAACTATCAAAAATTTTTGTGCTCGACATTTTACTTCTGTGTTGCACTGCACACACTTGGCCTAAGCGCGGTGAGCAACCAATTTTACTATGACGAACGTCCATTTGAGTACAATTCCAAAGAGAGGTCGAATAGTGCACTCGGCGAGAATGCGTTGCAAGAACACAAGGTCGTGTTGGACGAAAGTGGTATGCGTGTCTATAATGTAGGCGTTCTAATGGCATCTCATTTGGGTAAGTGAGCACCATTATGTAATATGAGAAGATCATCTTTAATAGCATGCATATATAGTACATATTATATATATATATATATATAAAATAAAAAATATATTATTGCATTAACAATAAACATAAGCAACGGGGTGGCTTTGCATTTTAGTTTTTGGGTTACATACGAATTATAGACATGGCAAAGAGAGCAAGTGCAAGGGAGCAGTTAGCGAGCAAACTGCATTGCACAGCCGCTAGGTGAACTACGCATGGAATTGTAGACTTCAGCACTTATTTCAGTGTCTATGAACGTCTATGAACAAATATGTGTCAGTGAAAACAAAAAAACAAAAAAAATAATATTAATATAATAGAAAATCGTGGCTCTTTGTAGATTCACCTTTTGACTTGGAACGTTGCGGACCGGCAGTTGATTTGGCCTTGGATCAAATCAACGAACAGTTCCTGCGGCCACACAACATTACGTTGCACAAGGTGCAAGCCAGGTAAGCATAAATGTCTGCTAAGTCGTCTGTCTCTGCACGCTCTGTGTATGCGTGTGCAAGTGTGCAAATCAAACGAAGCCAGAATTGTAACCTATGTGTGTTGGTTGGAATTAATTAAACGAAAATCAAGGAATAGCATATCCCGTCTTGAGTTGAATTGAGTTGAGTTGCGTTGAGTTGAGCAACGGAGTAGTATAATCATTGCGTTGTAATAAATTAAAGTTTAAGTGTTGCCTTTTGCCGAGTTTGGTTTTATTGTTTGTCGTCGTCGCACATTTCACTTGTTGCCAAGGGATAATCGTCCTGTGGCAGATATGCGTCGTGCGCTACTTGTTGCATGCGACTCATTGCGAGACGTCTGAATTAATTACACGAGTTTTATAGCGCACGCAAATAGCATTTAAAGCTGCCAAAGCAACTAAGTTAAAGAAATTGCATACTTCTGCGTACGCAGTCAGTGAGGTCCGGCTTTAGTCCAGTTTAGTTTGGCGTCTTCCTATATTTTTAATAAGCTTGCCGCCATAACTTCTTCTCATGCTCATACTCACACTGTCAGCTCTGAGCTGTGAGCTCTGAGCTGTGAGCTGTAAGTTCCTTTGTACTAATATCATAAATTAGTTACAAGTTTTCTTTTTTTTGTTATTTTCAATTTCATTCGTATTATATGAAAATGGCTGAGTAAAAATTGATTTGTTTTTGAAATGCTCTTCGCTCGCACTACTTAAGTTATCCATCATGCTCGGGTGCCAAGGCACCGGGCCTAGCGGCTGATATGCACTTTAAAGACGATGTGATCGCATTTATTGGACCCGCATGTGCGTTCGCTTTGGAGCCTGTAGCGCGCCTAGCTGCCTATTGGAATACACCCATAATAACTGGCATGGGCGATCAGGTAAGCACACGGCCACAGGCCAACATGTAAAATGAATCTAGCTGTGGGGTTTTTTTTTCCTTTTTTTTTTTTTTTTAATGTAGCACAGCAACAGCTACAAATAGGATATACAATTGGTCACGCTTTCCAACTTGTATACGATTAAAGCTGATTTCCCTTTGTTTTTTGTTTTCGTTTTTGTTTTTGTTTTTTTTTTGGTACGCAGAAAACAGCATGTCGCCATCAATTATGTCACACTTACTAAACCAACAACAACAACAGTGACAACAACAACAACTGTTTAATTGCTCATTGCAACATTGTTTCTTTTCCTGCTTACACTTCAATTATTCCTATTCAGCGGCGCTGATGTTATGCTGATTCAAAGCGTGTCCTTTGATTTGTATTGCCGAGCATTTGCCTGCTATTCGACACCAGCGCACGCTTTGCTTTTTCCTTTATACACCACTAATTAAATATGGCAAATGAAGTCAGCTTTACCCGATTTCACACCGACGCATTGATTGTTGTTCGTATTGTTGTTGTTGTAGTTTTTGCTGTTGTTGCTTTAATCGTACAAAAATTTCATGAACTTTGACGCCTATCTGCGCACAGGTCAATAACAACATCAGCAGGAAATGTGGCGCGGTTTGGCGTTTTCCAATTGTTTTTTTTTTTTTTTTTTGTTGAATTTGACGCGACTGTTTTGTTTTTGTTCTTTTTTATTTCATAAAATAATATTTATTCTGTAATTAAAATCTGTCAGCATTATCATGAGTTCAATTTGAAACCATTGAAGCTGACATTAGATAAAAGAAAATGTACTTTTAATAGAATATTTAAAGCTGCTACTATTAGTTAAAAAATAATCCCATAACTGTAATTATTACAAACTAAAATTATTTGACAGCCACCATCGGAAGGCGAGCTAACGGTCACATCAGGCATATTGGGAAAAATACATAAATGGAAAAATGAGAGCACGGTATGTTTAATGCATAAACGAAACGCAAAAAACTGATTTACATAAATTATTTTATCTTATTTTCCATTTGATTGGATTTATTTATTTTTTTTTGTTTATTGTAATTTTCAGTTTTTGATTTTGCCATGGAAAGTTCACGAAGTGATCAATTACAAACAGAAATATCTTAATGGCGTAGTTTTTATTTTATTTGTGCTATGTTGCCGCTAGTTCTGGCATGTACTCGGAATTATTTATTTTTGTAAGTTAATTTGAAATAACAAGGAGTAAAAGGAAACATCACTCCCACTATGTTATTTGTATAATGTATTGAGTATTTATTTGCTTTTCTGTGAAATCATTATAAGTATTTGCTTTGTTGCTTGTTGCATTTCTTGATTTGCAAACGAGACTTTGGCTGATTACAAATCAGCTACAGCACACGTTGAGCGAATTTAATAACTTGCTAACTTGTGATTTTCTCAATAAGTGCGCATTGATAAATCGAATGAATTTGATGCCATCAGCGATGTGGAAATTTACACGCATGCAGTCACACATATGCCCCAGAAGGGCACCAAAGATTGCCAACGCAAAGTGACACAAGAGTAAACAAATCGTGTACAAAGTCGTAATAAGACATATATTCTACGACAATGTACACACACACACACACATACGCATACACATGCATGTATGCAATTCGAATACATTTTAGAATTATTGATGCGTACTTTGCTTTACTGCGTATTTTTAACTATTAATAGGGGCTTATTACCTCGGTTTCATATACTAAATTCATAAAGTAATATTAAATGAAGTTCACATACATATGTACGTATGTATTTATGTTTGTATATTTACACATGTACGTAGGTGCTATTACGCTCGATTGCATGTTGACTTTATTAAATTTGCGTAGACTGCTGCTGCACTGCGCATTTGGTCTAAGCAACTGACAGTTGCCTGCCCACGTACGAAATGGGCATTTTTATGGTGAATGGTTTTTATACGAAATTAACACACTTGCTTGCATGATGTGCATATGTGCATATGCATGTATATGTGTGCCACTGGCATATTTACCAACACAGCAAGTGCAAAGTTTTTGGCGTTTGTGCAGAGTCGATATGAAATCACACATGACCAACGTTTTTACAAAGTACCTAAGCTATACATGTGTGTGTGTGTGTGTGTGTGTGTGTGTGTGCATGTAATGCGCTTAAGTTTTTTTTTTTTTTTTTTTTAGCGCAATTACAAATGCTTACCACATACTTAGCTGTAAATGAGCAAGTAAATAATTGTCACACAACAATTAAACATGAATAATATTTTTTGACTTTCGCCAAATTTTGCTGCAGCCAACAATATTCATATGCTTATTTTAAAGCACATGAAACTGCGGCCAAACAATTTGCACACATGCATACAGAATAAAGCCAAACCTGCGACCAATTATGTGCAAACACAAATCCTTATTCAATTAATTGCACATGTGCACACTGATTCGTCGTGTGCTGTGCACTCATGCACTAGGTGAGCACGCCGTGGCAACACATTGCGGTGACGCTGACAAGCTGCCACAAAGCACTCCTCAATGCTTGAATATCATAGTTCAGTGCAAATGGAGCGTGAACCGTTAGCTGTCTAGTGAGTCAGTCACATAATACTGTTGTGCGTGTGTATATTGAGTAACTCTGGCGTTCTATTGATGCAAGTTGCAACAAGTGTCTGGCCGCAGCAATGTCTGCGGCTAATAGCAAATGACGCATACATAAACAACAAGTACAATAAATGAGCAAAGATATAATTTTTGTTGTTGTTTGCTGTTTGTGTTTCTTATAGGGCATGTTCAAGGACAAGTCAAAGTATCCAACACTGACACGCATGTCCTATTGCCAGTGTCGCCTGAAACTTGTCTTCGCGAGTATCTTTCGGCAATTCAAATGGAAACATGTGGCGCTGCTAGTGGATCGCTCTGATCTATTCTCATTGACTGTGGGCAAAAATCTGGAGTATGGTCTACGTCAGGAGGGTTTGCTTAGTTTTGTGCGCGAACTGAATGGCAACGAGGAGGAGTCCTATGAGAATTATCTTAAAGATGCGAGCATGTATGCCAGAGGTAAGCAGTACAGCAAAGTTCTATACATGTATCTAAACATATGTGTCTATACATGTGTTTCTAAACATATATGTGTATGCATAAGTGTTGCAACAAATACTCGGGCACTAATAAGCATAACATAGGCTCAATGACGAATATTCGTTCTATTACATATGATCAATGTATATACGGTATTCGGCCTAAATTCGGAGCATAATAGTGATGCAACTAATATGCATATGTCTGTTGCTTTTAGTTGTCATACTTTCGGTGCGGGGCGTACTTGTGCGTAAATTTATGCTGGCGGCCTATCAGCTGGGCATGACAAACGGCGAGTGGGTGTTCCTTGACGTGGAGATATTCCAGGTAGACAGACCAGCAGGCCAGGATCGGCTTAACGTTGCTCACATAACTATTTGCAATATTGCAGAGTTCGTATTGGGGCGATCACGATTGGGAAATGGGCGAGCAGGACGATGCTCATGCGCGTATTGCGTATGAGTCGCTGTTGCGTGTTTCGCTGCTGCAGCCGACCAGTCCAACTTTTCAGGACTTTGCCGAGAACGTGCGCGAACGTGCCATGACTCGTTACAATTACTCATTCAGCGATGGGGAGGAGGTGAACTTCTTTATTGGCGCCTTCTACGACGGTGTGTATCTACTGGGCATGGCACTAAACGAAACGCTAAGCGAGGGCGAGGATATACGCGATGGCATGAATATTACGCGACGCATGTGGAACCGTGACTTCCACGGCATTACCGGTCATGTGCGCATAGATGACAATGGCGATCGTGATGCGGATTATTCTATTCTCGATCTCGACCCCATCAATGGCAAGTTTGCCGTTGTTGCGCACTACTACGGACTGCATCGGTAAGTGGCACCTGCCAGCTAAGCTGAAGCCAATTGCTTTGAACTTTCCATTGTGTCAAACAAATAGGGAATACGCCGCCGTGAATGGCAAGAAGATACACTGGCCGGGTGGCCGCGAGGGACCACCGCCAGATATACCGCCTTGTGGGTTTCTAGGCAATTCGCCTGATTGTCATGGCAACGGTAAGTTCTACTATGCGTCCTATGCTGACTTACATTTGCAAGAAGGCTTCCCCCCTCCTCCCTTTTGTTTTTGTTGCAGAGACTACGATCATGTACTCATTATTTGCATTTGCTATTGCTCTGGGATTCTTGGCGCTGTTTATATTTTTAATGCACAAGTTTGTATAACCCAAAAAAAAAAAAAAAAAAAAAAATGGCGCTAGCCAATGTACCAATGTCTACTCTAATGCTTTTCAGGCAAATGAAGCTAAACAGTGAGTTGAACAATATGTCGTGGCGCTTGCGTGTGGAGGATCTGTTCATCGAGGTAGGGGGTATGTATGGTTCAAAAGCCCATCTGGAGCGTCTCGATCCCGAGGTTATTATCTTTATGGAATTTTTATACTATGAGCCATTCCTGAAGTTGTGTACTTTGTGGCAGAACCTGTCGCTGCAGCAATATGGCATACATACGGGTCGGGGTTCGATTGCCAGTTGCACTTCGTTGCCGGCTCAGCAGCTGTTCACCACAATTGGTGTGTACAAGGGTGAACGTGTTGCGATCAAGAAAATCAATACGAAAAAAATTGACGTCACCTCCACACTGCTCTGGGAGATTAAGCAAGCCCGCGACGTTAGCCATGAGAACACTGTGCGATTTGTGGGCGCCTGCATTGATCTGCCGCGTCCAACGGTGCTCATAATGACCGAGTACTGCTCAAAGGGCAGCCTCAAGGATGTGCTCAGCAACGACGCTATACAACTCGATTGGAATTTCCGCATGTCGCTCATACATGACATTGTCAAGGGAATGACCTATTTGCATAACAGCGATGTGCAGGTTCATGGCAAGCTGCGTTCCTGCAATTGTCTGATTGATGGACGCTTTGTGCTGAAGATTTCGAATTTTGGCTTGGCAACACTGACAACACCATCCGAGATAATCAAGGATCAAAACTATTGGATAAGTCAGTATAATCGAAATGAAACTGTGTACTGGAATGTTGATTGTTTTTATTTTTATTCTTTTTCTTGTTTTATTTTTTTTTTGTATTTGTAGAGTTTTTGTGGATTGCCCCGGAGTTATTGCCATTGACATCGATACCTGGTAATCCGGCTACGCAGAAGGGCGACGTTTATTCTTTTGCCATCATACTGGAGGAGATCGTTGTACGCGGTGGACCCTATTTGGAAGCCAGACAGCTCTTGGATGCGAACGCCATAATGCACCGTGTGCGAGACCATGAAATGCCACCGTTTCGACCTATTATCGGACAACGCGACTGCCCACCCGATGTGCTAAGTCTTATGGAAAAATGCTGGGCCGACAATCCCGACGACAGGCCTGCGTTTTCTAGCATACGCTCGACCATACGCATGATCATGAAGTAAGCCTTTGTCAGCTTTGGTTTCCTTTGGTCGCTGCATTTTATTATCATGTTCAACTGTCATTCAGCAGAGGCTTTTCCGTTAATCTGATGGACGACTTGCTATGCCGCATGGAACAGTATGCCAATAATTTGGAAAGTCTTGTCGATGAAAAGACCAGCGCTTTGACCTTGGAGAAACGCAGAACCGAGGAGCTACTCTATCAGGTTTTGCCACGTCCCGTGGCCACGCAGCTCATATCGGGCGCCATGGTCGAACCGGAGCAATTTGAACAGGTTACCATTTACTTCAGCGATATTGTCGGATTTACCGCGCTCTGTGCACAAAGCAGCCCCATGGAAGTGGTCACCTTTCTCAATGACCTTTACAGTACTTTTGATCGCATAATTGGCTTCTATGATGTTTATAAGGTCAAATTTGATTATTACAAATTTTTATAGTCTGCGCATCAATGTGTCTGACATTTCTAGGTTGAGACTATTGGCGATGCTTATATGGTGGTTTCCGGTTTACCGGAACGAAACGGTGACAACCATGCACGCGAAATCGGACTAATGGCATTGGCAATACGTGACGCCGTACGCACATTCACACTCAAGCATAAACCAGAGTATAAAGTTAAAATCCGTATTGGGATCCACTCGGGTCCCGTATGCGCCGGCGTCGTGGGGCAAAAAATGCCTCACTACTGTCTTTTTGGGGATACTGTGAATACCGCCTCACGAATGGAGTCTGCAGGAGAATGTAACTGACTTCTACTATGCTTTGTTGTTACTGTGAATTTTGACTTTTATTCTGTATTTCAGCACTGAAGATACACGTGAGCTCAGACACCAAACAAATCTTGGATAAATTTGGAACATTCGAAATGGAACTGCGGGGTGACGTGGAGCTGCGCGGAAAAGGAACTGTGACCACATACTGGCTACAAAGCTGCACAGAACCTGATCCCCGACCACCGTCACCGGCGCCCCCCAATACTGATGAAGTACCATATCCCTTGCTTTTTCAGGCCATTAGCAAGTGAATTTGCTCATATATAAAGCGTATGTCGATCTTTGGGCATATACTCTTATTGAATAATTGAATTGAATCTGTGTGTTTAGTATTTTGAGCTCGAAATATTATATGTGTTATTATATTTAGTGTACAATCTGTAGAATACTCGCATGTTGTTTCTTAATAGTTCTGCATTAGTCCAGCAAGTTTAAAACGAAACTATTCGTTTACATGTCTTTAAGTAATAGAATTAGAGTACAATATACAGTAGTAAGTTTTCTCATATTTGAGAGTTATCCATATTTCTCTGGTTAGAAATTCAAGAATACGCATATGCTATATAACAAGAAAACATCTTCTTGATCTTGTCATTTTGCATATTGATTGAAATCAGTTAAATATTTACATTTGATTAATGTGATTTTCTTTATTAAATATAAAATTTATTAAACAAATAATATATGTAGCACTTTAAAGTATTTATGTATAATTGAAATCATTGAAAAAATGAAAAATACGAATTTAACTTTGTCAATTGACATTACGAAAAAGTTTCGAAGAATTTGCTTTAAATGCATAAGAGAAACCCTATTTAAAAATTAGATCAAAGTATATTTATTGACTTAAATATTAGATAATCAATTTACAAAACTGTTAAAGTAGAAAATTGTTTCAAAATAATAATAAATACATATATATATATATATATTATATACAAGTACACAGCACAGAAACATGTTACAAAAAAAAAAAGGGAAATTTTGAAATTACATAGTTCAAATGTTTTGAAAGTTTATATCAGGACTTTAGAAAGTGTTGAGCAATATGAGAAAGTTATAGACGGCGCATATATATTTTTGCGATTGTACTTAGTATTCAAGGATTTTAAATACTCAATGCAGTAGTAAGAATGTTAATTGAAATATTTTTGAATTTTTAATGTTTAGATTTTTTGCCTATTAATAAACAAATATAAAAATATTACAATTCACAAAATAAACATAAATTATTAATAATTCAAGTTATAAGCAAATTAACAATTACTTGCACAAATAATTATAAACAGCAACTAAATATGTTTTGCTGTTCCATGCATAATATTTAACTGGCAATATCTACATATATACTCTATTCGAGAGAATTTTTTTTTAGCAGAATATAGTCTTATAAAAACACTTATACAGACAAATCTCCCATAACCAGACACCAACAGCAGCGGTAATTTGGCTGGGTACGGCAGCTGTCCTATCATGGAAGTGTTTCATTATGTGAGATTTTACGTATAATTTCTTAAATAATATTTAAAAATAAATGTTAGTAGTTAATAAATTTCTTAATTGCACACTTTCTTTCTTTGTTCAAAATAAATTTGTTGAAATCAAATGTAGCAGCAGTTTAATATGCATAGTCTGGGAAAATCAAACACACATAAATCTCTCTTTGAATTAAAACAAAAAAAAAACTAGAAAGACAGGGCTATAATCGGGATTAATTGACTATATAAAACCCTCTACCCAATCCAAAACTGAATTTTTTTTTTTTTTGCTTCAATATTTTGTATTCATTTCATATTGTAAGGATATCTCAAGAAAATCATTTTTTTTTTAGTAAAAGCCATTTTTCAGCTGATCGTTCCTATGGCAGTTATATGTTATAATAAATCGATATTTATCATATTCAGGAATGTGATATAACTTAAAATTACTTAAATTTATCAAATCTAAAATTTGCTAACGATATATTTATAAATAAAAAAGTTTTTCTCAGTAAATGTTATTTTTCGGCCGATCGTTCCTATGACAGCTATTAGATATAGTAAACCGATACACGTAATATTTAGATATGTGATTGGACATTAGGTAGAACGATTAAATCCAAAATTTGGAAACGATATCTTAAAACACAAAAGGGTTTTGCTTAGGAAATGTGGTTTTTCGGCAGATCCTTCCTATGGCAGCTATAAGTTATAGGTTGAATATCGAAAAAAAAACTCGTTATGCCTATAAATTAGAAGAATCTTCGTGCCAGATTTGATGATTGTAGGTCTAACCGTTTCCGAGATCCGTGCGTTCATACGAACAGACAGACAGACAGCCAAACAAACGGACATGGCTAGATCGACTCGCCTTTCGATGCTGATCCAGAATATATATACTTTGTGAGGTCTGCCACGCCTCTTTCAGCCTGTAACATATATTTGCACAATTTTAATACATCGCATAAAATCCTGTTGCTCAGCAACAGGACATCTGTTAAGGACATCTGGCGGCAAGCGTGCAAAGCACGAAAAGCTTTTAAGCGTCCGCGTCACTTGCATTTCGCATGAAAGCGTTTATTTCCGCCCGAAAGCTTTGTGCACCAGAACGTATACAGGATATTTTTGCGTAGGCTTTGACAGTTGAACAGCTGTTGGCTTGTCAAGAAATGTCAGTGCAGAGCTTCATTGTGAAAAATATTTAGATAAAAACCAAAAAAACAAAAAATTGTGGAAAATAACAAAAACCAAACTACGAACAAAATGACATTTAACACAGCCAGGCAATTAAATTAAGTTCAACTGAAGTCGAATTGCATTGAAAATGTAGTTTAATGCAGTCAAAGGATAACAGCAACAGCTTATACACTGTAGAGTAGCAACGATTTGAACTTCATTGACAGCAGCAGCAGCAGCAAAACACATTCACCACGATACACACAAATATGAAAATAATGCGTCTACGGCACGCGAAGGTCATCATTGTGATCGTATTCTGCATAAACCTGGTGCTCTTCTACTACACATGGAAGTCGACGCTGTGGCGCAATTTGGCGCAGACGCTGAGCAGCGCCGATGTGGCGGCACCCGGCGACGGGGCGCAGCTGGGTGCGAACGCGCAATTCGGCAAGTCCGCCAAGGACAAACTGCGGAACGCCAATAAGCATATACGCAAGTCCATAACAATCGTTTTCACGGCATACTACAATTTCGAGAACGATCTGAAGGCGAGCATCGACAGCATACTGGATGTCATACCGAACATGCCGATACTAATACTGCAAGAGGGCGTGGCCGAAAGCGCCTATCCGCCGGTGAGCTACGAGCGCAATCTCACCACCGGCGAGGAGCAGACGGTGCGGCTGATGAGTCTGGCATTCGATGTGCAGAGGACACGCGAGCAGCTGAATCCGCTGGCAGCGATACACACGAAATACGCACTCTTCATGCCGGACAGCGTACGCCTGAGCAACAAGAACCTGCTGCAGAAGATACTGCGCGAGATGAACTCGGTGCCGAATGGCCTGGAACCGCTGCTTGCCGGCACGAAGCTGGAGCAGCAGCCGCAGCCTCCGCCGCAGCCGCCGCGACGCATAGCCGTCACACCGGAGGAGACGGTACGCCGCCTGATACTTGTGCCATTCGCCGGCAATCTGAAGTCCTTCAGCAGTTGCGCGGCCATCGATCTGGATCTGCCCAACTGGACCATCGAGTATGTGGCCACTAATGCGAGCGCACATTGTGATCTGGTGAGTCTGGCGAACGCGCATTCTGTCGCCATTAATTCTAATCTATATGCCATCCTATGCGCAGTTCCTGCAGAAGCATGCCATAATGGTGGACATGGGTGTCTTGAAGGAGTTGCCGGATCCGTTCGCATTACCCTTTCCGGAAATGTTTTTCCTGCAGGCGAAAATAGCAAATATCTCCGTATGTAGCGCAATTCATGCCAGCTACGCTAACCAAACCAAACCTACTTTATAATATTTTACAGAAAACTGTATTTCCGCAAGCATTTCAGGAGGGTCGCCGCCTCTTCGCATCGTTCCACACAAAGCAACGGCGCATGGAGCTGCGACGCCGGCAGTACAAGGACATGTATAAGAAACTGCAAATCAAGCGCATCATACGTCGCGCCCACAAGGTGCATAGCATGGGTGGAGCGGCACATGACAGCGCCGCCAGCTGGGCACAGCATAGCTTGGTATTGGAGCCGCAATTCTCGTCGTCGAACTTCTCATTGCAACAGGTCACCGAAATCGATCTGATCGGCTGCGAACGCACCACCAAATCGTGCATTGGCACCGTCTACAACAATCGTCCCTTCTACGTCTACATGGGCCGCCATACGCCGCCGTGCTGCCTCGACAAGCTGAAGACAACGTTCAATCATGTGCTCGAGGAGTTCGAGAATGTGGGCATACGCTATTGGCTGGACAATTACGCGCTGAAGAGTGCCATCGAGATCAACCAATTGTCGCCGGATGCCTTCGATATTGACATCAGTTTCAATGAACAGGATCTGGAACGTTCGAATGCCTTGAAGAAATCACAAAACAAGCCATATGTCGATAATGAGGGCTTCTATTGGATCAAGGCCACCGACGGACATTACTTCCATGTGCAGTTCTCCAAGATGAACCAGGTGGGCGTCAATCTATTGCCATACGAGATCAGCGGCAACGAGGTGCGCGCCAGCGGCTTCTTCGGCTGGAAGGCGGTTTCATTCTCCGCGGACTATTTGCATCCCATGTCGACGGTTTTGTTTTTGGGCAAAAGCGTCATGTGCCCGAATAATGTGCCAGAATATTTGGACTTCAAAAGGATCAAAGTCAAAACCAATGAAATCGATGAAAGTGAGGATCAAGTATAATCGTCTAAACAAAATACTACATCAGCCAGCATACACTAATCATTCATAGTTAACTAAGTATGTACGCAACATAATATGTTGACTTCGGACTTGTATTTTTTTTTCCCCACCCTTTTTATACTAAGATTTTACACCCTTGCATACACTCGTATGTAAATACATTTAGCCAAGAGTATCATCTATGTATGTATGTATATGTGTCATTGTAAAATAAGCCGCATAATCGTCCTTTGTTTGAATACGCTTAAGTCAAGTGAAATCTTCTTGTTGGTCATTACAGTTCCTGGTTTGTATTATGCATTTTCACTATTTACTATTTACAACTTTTTTCCTTTTTCTTGTATACTTTCTTTGTCTCATCATTATTAATCCATAAATCATAAATATCATCAATATGTGAAAAACAAAAAAAAAACATTTTTGTGAAAAATAAATACTTTTGCAATTTGAAATCGTAGAACTGTATGAGTAGCTTCAGTAAAGTATTTTGAGAAATAGCAAGTGGGTTTTTCCCGGAGGTAGAAGCCTCATATCGAACCTCCAGAGCACATCTTGTTATTCATGCTAGAAATTTTTAAGACTGAATTTTAATAGGTAAGTACACATAGAGCATGAGTTTAGAGCGAAAGGGTCTCTGATTTTTTTTTTAACTTCAGAGACCTCACATCAAGAGTAACTAAGTTCTAAAGCAAACACTTAGATTCCGAATGAGCTGCATTTGAATCCAGATGTTTTACTTTTTTTGAACTTGATAAACGAATGCAAAAATATATACAGCACCGAAGTATACTAAAAAAAATACTACAAATATTTATCATAAGTCCAGGTTCTTTCGCTTAGTCTTAGCTCTGCACAGTTGTGGCACCCTCCTCGATAACTTCGCCTTCGGGCAGCTCGCGCACCAATGAGAGCAGCTTCTCAAGCTTCGTTATTTGCAAGGTTGTCTGATCGAGGTAAAGTTGTTTCTTCGGTGGTTTCACCATTATGCGCAAATTCGGTGACAATTTCAAGGATGTAATGGCGCCCCTTAGAAATCAAGCAAGGCCCGAATTAGTTAGTTTCAAGAAATGCCGCTCATGTTTACTTACTTCTCATCGCCGACCACAATGAACGGCAGCTTCTCGTTGAAGGCCAAGCGGGTCAGCTTGTTCTTGCGCTTGGGCACCACCGCCTGTATGCATATGGCTCTGTACTTGTTCACATTCAGATCGAAGACGTGCACCTTGCCCTCGGTGGTGACGGCCGCAAAGACGGTGCTCGAGTAGGGCGCCCACTTGACATCACCGACGGCGGCGCCCAAGTCAAAGATGAACAGCGGCTCGGGGCGCATATCCTCCCAGACCTTAACGCGCCAATCGCTGCTGCACGATACGAAGATGTTCGAGTTGAACCGATTATAGTCGATGCGATAGACGGACAGATTATGCGCATTGTAGGTCATCAAGTATTTCGAACTGAATGCTGTGCTGCATTTGTAAATGAAGCCATCCTCGGTGCCAATGAGAAAAATATGCCGATCCGTCGGATGGAAGATCATGCAGGAGCCGCAGCTCTTCAAGTACACCTTTGTGCCGTCTGGCCCATCGGCAATGCCGTCCTCCAGATACAATGTAATCATCGTGGTAACCGACAATTCATTCTGCATCAGTATCCAATTGAAGACGCGTCCATCCGATGACACTGTATAGAAATTGATTTCACCGTCTGTCATATCGGGTCCCCACTTGATCTGCCAGATGCATTCGGCATGTTTGCACTTCACGCCCACCGACACATACAACGGCGTGCGATAGTTGTCGCGCAGATTATAGACGGCGACATTGCCATCGTAGAGCCCAATCGCCACCAGAAACGGATACTTCGGATGTATGTCACAGCACATGACGCCGCTGTCGGTCTGTACTGTATGACAGTAGGACGTGAGTAGGGGGGAAAACAGAAACTTACTTGCGCAGCTCCTGAAGTTACTTACTGATATAGTCGGGATAGGATGGATTCTTGACAGTGAACAGACAAATGAAACCCTCATTCGGTTGCTTCATAAAATCATCTGAAGATGTGTTTTAGTTTTAACCGAGCTCTGGCTTAGAGGATCAACTTGATTAACTTACGTGAACCAAAGCAGACGGCGAACAGATCATAGTAGGCTGGATTGAACACAATATCGGTGACATTCATCTTTTTGGTCTTTTCATACTGGAATTTCCAGAGCGGCAGCAGTGTGCCCTCGCTTTCGCGATACTCGTCAGCCGGATCCTCCCAGTAGCGATAATCGTTAGCAATGTCATCGAATATATTCTGATTGATCATGCGCTCGAGTATTTGCCAGCATTTCATGTATTTGCGATTGAGACGCTCAGCGTCGGCAGTTTTGTCGCGTTGCTTCTCGCGATCTCTGCGCGAGCGACTGCCGCGACGATCGTCCTTGGGCTTTGCCTGATCCTTGTGCTGCTCGTTGAAATCTTCGAGGTAACTGTCATAGATGACCCATTGCAGTACATTGGCGCCATATTGCGATCGTGGCGGTGGTATAGTTTGCGTATCAATGTTCTAGGCGAGAAAAGAAATCAAACGAATGAAGCTACAGCGCATCCTAGGCCACTTACACGCTTTGGATAGGTGAATGTGAGTGCGGCACGTTCGCAATAGTTGAACTGATTGATAAGCTTGCGTTTCTTGCCTGGGGCTTGAGCTGCATGCGGTGCACCTTCGTGTGGTTCATCATCGTCCGGTACAGCTTCGGCTTCTTCTTGTGGCTGCTGATCGCCGCCTTCGGGTTTGGCTTCCTCCTCCTCTTCTTCGCCTTCTTCTTCCTCGTCCTCTGCTGGTTTTTCCTCAGCGGCGGGCTTCTTTTCCGCCTCAACATCGCCATCTGCCTCCTCCTCGCCTTCTTCCTCACCCACAAGTTCGGAATTCTGGCGTACATCAAGATCAATGAAGGAATACTTAGGCGCAGGTACAGGATAACCTTGAATTTGAATAATATAAGTTCAATATGAACATTACCTTTTCGTAATTTAACCAATACCAATATCATCGGATTCTTCCAGCTGCGCCTTTGCCTCTTCGGAATCAATATGCAATGCTGAGCCCGGAAACGATAGCAAATCAACGGTGTTCGGCGCCAAGGGCAGCGGTATAAATTCGCTATCTTTGAAACTATAGACGACAAGATTTTTAACAACATTCGTGTTCGTTGTGGTCAGCACTTTTGTGATTTCCTCAGTCAACTCGGCCTCGGTTAAATCCAACTGATCATCGGGTTTGAGCAATTGACGTGATCTCATCCATGCATCAAAATCATCAGCATCGCCGCCGCCGCCCTCCTCCTTCTTGGCGCCTTTCGACGTTCTAACCTATATAAGCGTAATTGGGCAAAATACATTTTTGCAATTAATTCATTGCTATGCCACATTGGAAAGATGTCAAGCAAGCAAAAGTTCTGCGCACAAAGGTGCGTATGCGCAATGTGCATAAATATTCGCTTGCACCTTGAGAACTTACCTGGTCAGGATTTTGGATCAAAAGCTACTCAGAAACTGTGCACAACTAGATGGAAAAAGGTGCTACATACGTCAGGAGCGCAGAGGCGCAAGTAAAAGGCAATTGGTACTATGTGAATAAGGAACCCAGTCAAAAAAGTCGAAAACATGCAACATGCGAACCTTTTATTCTTATTTATTTTAGTTTAGTTCTTTTTTTGTATTTTTTTGATTATTTAGTTTTGATGTTGTTTATTTTATTTTTAGTTTGTTTGGCACTACAAGGATTTGTTTCAGTTACCTCCTCAATTTCATTTATAAATTCCTTGGGTGTTGGTGTGCGCCCGGCGTGCGCCTCTTTGGAGGACATTGTGTTATGAGTTGTGGCCATATGCAACTTAAAAAAACAAACTACATTTTCCTTAAGATTATTAGATTGTATTTACAGTTAGCTAATGCACATAACTAAATGCATTGCTTTTGTTTTTTTTTTTCTTTTTTTTTTTGTTTTTTGTTTTTGTATGTACAGCAAATATTTACAATATGCGAATTAGCCTTTTACTAAACTACAGAACTCATTAAAAACCCATTTTTCTATATTTTTTTTCTTTTTTAATATATACAATTCATTCAAATTGAAATTAAGCAAGAAAGAAATGTCGTATAACATTATTATTTTTTTTTTTTTAATTTTTTTTTTTTTTTTGTTTTGGCTAAAACTACTTTAGTTGAAACATATGCGAGTATTTTAAGAGCTCTAATAATAAACTAATATACCGCCATTGCTCGATTCGCTAGCTTCCACATTGTGCAATATGTATAATAAATATAATTTACTTCACGCTGTTAATTCGTAAATAAAGTGTATAGGTAAAGTGCGAAGCAAACGCTTTTGCATGCCTAAAACGACTGAACTGACAGGAAAATATAATAAATCTACATAGTAACGTCGATGGAAATCATGGCGCATCAACAAGCTCTCGAGGCTTTACTCCGCGCTTCGGCTTCGTGTTGCCAGTTTCAGGTTTTTTCTATTATTACTTCTTCTTTGTTTGTTTTCCAGCGGCACGATGACGTTAACGAATCCTTTTATATTGACGTTTCCGCTTTTACGCGAACAAGTTTCAACAAAAAGCAAAACAAACAAAAGAACTAAATACAACGCAAACATGCTTCTGACTGCAGTACAGCTCTGATGCCCTACAAAAAGAAGCGCCTATTGCATTTACAGCTGAAGTTCAAAAATTTCACGCACGCAGCGCACGATAGTCTTTATATGTTTTTGGCCAAACGCTAAATCCTGCATGCCTAAGATAGCCATTATATTATTTATACTTGCAATTGAAATTTTGACAAGCCCCATAACCTCACATAATTCGCCAGCTTTGCATAATTTTTTCCCATACAAAATGCATTCTAGACTTGTCAAGATTTTTATTTTTTTTTGCGTGTGTAATTTTATACCTACAGTGCTAGGTGAATGTAAAGTAATTTTCATAAAATATCTTAGCTGTTTTAGTAAAACTAACTAAAGTTCGGATAATCCGAACAAATATGTCACACGGCCGAATTAAGCCATTTATTGCTTTCGCATACAATTCTCGAAGAATGCATTACACATATGTAAATTATCTCCCATGCGTGTGTGTCGCACGTGTGTTGTGAAAAAACTTTACGCCAATGGAAAACTGATAGTTTCAGCAAATTACTATGCATGCGAAGTTAAGTGACTGTCGTAAAACGTGCATATGTACGTGGCATGAAAGGAGGTTAATGAATTGACGTAGCGAATTTTGTATGTCTAATGAGTTAGATTAGCGTTTATGGGTTATTAATTGCAAAGACGATATAAAAAATTACGCATAGCGCTGCAGCAGCAAAAATAAGCTTTAATAACTATTTTGTAACAGTTAATTCAGGTTTACTGACTTTTATAGCTTTCGTTTTAATACGAAACTGTTATTTAGGAAGTGACTGCGACAACGTGAGTCAGCAAAGATAACAATAAACCATTCACAAAAAGTTCTAGAAGCGAACTTTTGATACTTTTTCTTGACACAAATTTTTCTTCATTGGCAATTTAACAGGTTTTTATGCAAAGCACGTGTTATTTTTTTTTGCTCTGGCTTTGAAAAAAATGTATGAATTAGCAAATAATAAGGGGTAATAAAGTCATTTGTGCGCCATTATTTTTCTCAATGCCTCTGCAAGTTTTGTACTGTCGCTTTTCCAAGCGCAAGTTGCCCCAGCAGACGCTGTAGGTAATGCAGTCAAGGCGCGTTTACATAAGAAAAGCGAAATCAATTGTCAATGTGAAGTTTTGCACAGGATCTTGCTGTTGTTCATTGAAGATCTTCGCCAAAATCATATAAATTTGCTTAGAAACCATAACAACGTGAGTAAAAAATTAAGCCAGGCATGTGTAAAGTACAAAACAATCCCGTGAATTGTGCAAAGCACAGGCGACTCTGCGAACTGTGCTGACTTGCATATGTACATAATTGGCAAACTTCAGTTACCTGGTACGCCGGAAGTAGGCCTCTGAAGTCTCGTTGCTGCCTGCATACATATGCTCGTGCACACACGTAGCGCACTGAAATTTCGAATTATGTTTCGTGACAAACGCTCATAAGGAGGCAAATAATAAAAAAAAAAATATAAAATATACGAAATGGCGGCTATAAACGCTTGCGAAGGTTGGCTAAACTTGTTAAAAAGTAATTTCAATTTTTAAATACGTCGAGCATTGCACAGCAGTCACCATACGACAAGGCCGCACAACACAATAAACACCAAAGCAATTTGCTTATGCAAGTGCAAATAAACAAAGCATCTCCAGGACGTAAGTGGAAATGGCGTTGACTATTGCCAAAAATAAATTCAAATTTGTGGCACAACGCATTCGGCTGCCAACGTGCGCACAACTCCCTTTGAACTGGCGGGCATTGGCACCTACATGCATATGTATTATACATATGGTATACAATGTTTATAAACTAACACACACACACACACACACACACACACACAGCACTGCGGCATTGTATGGTTTACCTTTGATTTCGGTTGCTTATTATCACCTGCGCCACCGCCGCCGCCGCCGCCGCTGACACTGACTCCGGCGCCGATGCCGCTGCCTGGCATGAAGACTTTTGGCTTTTTTTCCGCGGCCGCCATTTTGTTTGCACTTTCTTTTGCTTTTTTTTTCGTTTATTAATAATAAAAAATATAAATTTGCTAAATTTGTGCGCAAGTAACAGGAACTTAATTTATTTAAATTTTGTTGCTTTATCTTAGCAGAATTTGACAGAAATATGAGAGGACTGTATTCAATTTATTTTCTTTTGTTTTCTTTTTTTTTTTTGGCTTTTCGTTTTTTGTTTGTTGTTTTCGTTTCAAAAATTGTAGTTTTGTTTTGTGTAGTTTTGAATTTCTAATAATTTTTTACTGCGTTGTTGTTTGCTTGAGTTTCTATAGAAATTCCCAAACAATAATATCGATTGATTTCGGTTAAATTTGGTTGTTTTTTTTTTCTTTTTTTTTTGGTTTTCTGCATATGGCAAATGCTTTACCAAGGTTCCTTATTTTGTTGAAAGTAATAGTAACGATTTGGCAGGCCCGGCTGAAAGACATGTTCCCTGAACTCGTCCTCAGTAAAGTCATTCGGTTCGAAGACAAATGGCGGTGCTGGCTCCTCTTCGGTCGTGGATGCGCTTGCCTCCACGTGCACAGCTGGCACATGTACCGTTAATTGCGGTATGCCGTATTTCGCCCATATATCCTGCACTTCCTCCTCCTCCTCGACTGAGAGGCTGGCCACACTCGGCGTCTTAAGAATTGGCCGATTTTTAATGCATTCCGTTTCTACCTCCATCTCAGCCAACACTTTGGTCGAAATAGAATGTCTTGAAAGTAGAAAAGAAGAGAAATTTTAAAAAATATTATAAAATATATTATTATAATAATAACAACAACTTGAAGTGTTGTACACCTACTTGCGAGTTGTCAGCAATTCTCGAATCTCTTGTTCGGTGGCAGCGGCATTGCCCACGTAGGGATGATTTCTTAAGTAGTTATTACGGCGCACCATTAGACTGGCTTCGTACTCGGTATCCTTATCCAAGTCGCAGCCACGACATTCGAATTCTAAGATGCTTGTGTTTTTTACCAGCGCCTTGACCACCTCTCTGCCCGCATTTCCCAGGGGTATGGCCGAAATGTTGACACTCCTCAATGGATGATGCAGACGCAACAGTCTGCTGCCTATGCAGTAGACGATGGCCTCCTTGGAGCATTCTATGGCTGTCAGATTTATGGCTTCGATGCGGTTGCGGCCCACTATGGCATTGCATAAGGATTGCAGGCCAACATCGGTCAGCGGATTGTGCGCCAGGCCCAAGTAACGCAATGTAGCGCAGTCGTCACGTTGTATGGCCGAACCTAGGGCCTCCATGCTATCGGGCCCCAGACAATTGTGTTCCAATTCCAAGATGTCGATCTTTTTAATGAATTCAAAAAGTGAGCCCAGCGAGGTGGCGCAATCGTCCTGTAAATTGTCATAACCAAAATCGATAATCTCAAGCGTTTCAAGGTACTTCAGTGCCCGTGTCAAAATCTGAAATTTCTTCGTGTCCATACGACTGTTGCGCAGACGAAACGTTTTCAATTTTGTAAGCGATTTCAGGCCCCTAAGAATATTATGCTACACATGCTGAACATTGCCAATTGACGGGGACACACTCACCTGGCCAGACGTGATATATCGTCGTGTGAGAAATTCATGTGTCTTGTGTGATAATCACGTCCCATGTCGGGTCCCAGGAACTCCAGCGTGAGCGATGTGAGCTCATCAAAGTAACGCACAAAGCTCAGATCGATATGATGGCAATGCTCCGGCGGATATTTGTAGCGTTTAAAGCGGCGCATCAGCTTCTCCTTATTGCGTCGATCCGGTATCTCATCTTCGCCATCGTCTGGCTCGGGTTCCACGGGTATATCAAAGACACCTTTGATGCGTTTTCTGCGTTTTTTCTTCTTGACCTCCGGTTCGGGTTCGGGAAGCATCTTACGCTTCAGCTCACGTTTGTGTCGTCGCTCCTCACGCGCCACTTTCGATTTTTCCTGCTCATCGCGCAGCGCCTCACGCTCAGCGTTTCTAGCGTGCCTAGCGCGACGCCGTTCATTTTTCTGATGCTGTGACGCAATAGCTGAGAGTGTGCTCATAGCCGGCGGTAAATCACCGAAGTTATTCACATTAACAAGGAACTCGGATAGCAGCACTTTCATCTGTGACTTTTGCTCTTCAAGCTCTTCCTCCTCCTCCTCCTCATATGGCAACTCACTATCAGACGAGGTCAGCTCATCACTTGAAATCACCATTTGCTCAGATATATCGGATGTCTCTGTATCCGATTCGCTCTCGAAGTGCCGCTCAAATGCGCGATCCTTAAGTGACTGCAATTTCTTAATATGCAGCTCCTTGACAAAGCTCCTAACCAACGTTGCTAGCTTAAACATTTCCTGCTCTGGCCAGAATTCAGCTGGACAGGCCTCAACTAACTCAACATACTTCATGCTAATACCCTTGCTTTTCCAATCGATCTCATGATCCTTTTTCATCAACAGCGTGGCATCTTTGCTCTTCTCCTGCACCACACGTCGCCAGAAGCGCAAATCATCCACAAAGTAGCACTCCTCCAGCGGCAGATTAGTGTCGAGCGCATCATAATGTGTGCGCAAATTGATCGGACTATCACGCACCATGGGCGCGATATAACGCGTGCCCAGCTGGGCCAGTGCACGCACGCACAGGTCACGCAAGGAGCCCAGCTGCGGCTGCTCGATAAAGGCTTCGGCAAAAATCTGCCGACCCTTTTCACTGTACAGTTTCTTTGTCTCCAGTGACGGCTTGTAAACCTCCCAAATGCGCAACAGCTCGGGATCGCCGGGCAGCGCGAATGTGTTCGTCGTCAAAGGCGGCATGCCAAAGTCCGCTTCATCATCCATATTGTCTGTTGCTCTCTAGTGTGCAGATGTATGAATTCAAAACAAAAAAAAAAAATTGCGTTTGTATACTTTAGTGTGGTTACTGTACAATGATGTAAAACGCTCTGCTATATATGTCTGAATCTGATTTATAAATTGACATCGTTGGCATATCTTATATGGAAAACCGCTAAGAAAACATGCCTAAGATTTCTTTAATGGGTTTTCAACTTATAACAACAAGAGCAGATGATTAAAATGAAATTAATAAAATTGTTAGGCATTTAGATTTGATTACATAATTGTTTTTTATTGTAAAATATAATAAATTATACAGTAATAACATAGTTTTATATAAAAATAATAGTATAAAAATAAAGAGTGTTTATCTAATAAGCCATATAGTCAAGATCATCATTTAGTCTTGATATATATTTTTTAACAAATCGTACTGGAATTTCTGGCAGATATACACATACTATAAACATCAGTGGTCCAAATAGAACCGTTACTATTAGCCAATAGATTATTGTGCAGATTGTCAAAGCGTCCATATAAAAATTTGTTAACAATATCGTATGACAAAATAATTTGGTCTGTATACAAAAGTATCAGTATTGGCTAGAATTGCTTTTCTTTTTGTTGATTTAGATTTTTATATTATTCTTGTTTTTGTGCTTTTGCGTTTTTGTGTGCACTTACGTAATTAATAACTAATATCACTAAACACCAAGCAAAGAGATTTTATATTGTTCTGCTTTTTCTTTTTAGATTTTTCTTTTTTTAATTTTGTTTTTTTTTTTTTCTTCGTCGATTGCTGTAGCGCTGGGTGTCTCTAATAATAGGCGGTCGACACGTATCACTATTATTATAATTATAGTTTTCTTCTTTAATACAGGTAACGTCAGACTTAAGCTAGTAAAAAAAAACGTTTATCCATAAGTCCAGGCCGAAAGTCATGGGTTGAGCTGCAGTGACCTTGTGTACAATTATGCGCGCCACCTGTTCAATACACAAAACAGAAAATCAGTTAAAACGTTTTCACTTTTCAATGAATGTATTTTGAATTTACTTTAAGCCAAGCCAAATAATAACTGTCAACTATTCTCGCGTTGTCTTTGAACTGTTTGACATGACAATTGTTTCGCTAACTTTTATAGCAGCACAATAGCATACGTGCAATTTGTATTTTTGGAATTTTTGTGTAAATTTTATTTTGAGAATTCCAAGCGTAGTTTCCGCCTTTTGCGCCAGCTCACTTTCTGACGTAGTATGATATTTTTTTGCAATAAGTTTTATTAATTAACAGGTACGGGGTAAATGAATAAGCTGCGCATACGTCACGATTGCAGCACACACACACACAGGCACACACACACACACAGTCACATGCACACAGCCAAACACTTAGGTCGCACTCGGCTGTGTCGCAACTTAGCTTGGCACAAGTTTATATGTAACTGAAAAGGCCTAAATCCGTGCGACTGGTTCTAAGTCATGTTGCGCCATGACGGACTTACTGGCAATGAACAGTTTTTCATGCGAAGCTTTGCATTAATTTGTAAAAGATTGTTTCTATATATATATACCATTATATATATATATATGTGTGTGTGTGTGAGTCTGTGTGTTTGTATTTATGTTGTATGGCTTGTGTTTTTTTCCTTTTGTTTTGTTTTGATTTTTTAATAGCATTTTACTAAGTTGATTTTATTGTACTACACTGCTCAAGGCAACAAGTTCACTTAACTGGTTTGCTGCTTTTATACTCGTACAACTGTTCTACGCTAACTTGACGCGTTTTTTTTTTCTTTTTTTTTTTTGTTTTATGTGCTACTGAGCTTTTTTTGAAAAATGAAAAAAAAACTGTTGCTTTGTCTTCAAGTTTGCCTTTCGATTATAGAAATTGCATGAATATATATGTACATACAAATAAACTCGATGATTAAAACAAAAAGGCACGTCTAGGCAAATTTACATTTAGAAAAATTAATAGGCTACAGCGTAAACAAATGAAAAAAAAAAAAAAAACATAAAATAATGCGTGGGTTATCTTTCAGCGTCGCTGCGCTTTGACTGCGTTGAATTCTTTTTATAGCAGGTTTTATATAATGCTATGAATATGTACTATATACATGGAAAACTAGAAACATAGACCAAGGAAAATTTTTGAAAAATGCGTTTAAGAAAATGCGCAATTGTCAGATCAGTCTACTATGCCTTATTTTTGCGACAATTATCAGCAGAGCAATTTAAAACTAGAAGGGCAAGGGCTACTTTCACCCTATCGTACCTATGACAGCTTTATATTATAGTAAACCGATATTTATCATATACAGGTATGTGATTGCATATTACAAAAATTATTAAATCTAAAATCTTTAAAAACCAAAAAGTTTTTCTCAGCAAATGTTGTTTTTCGGCCGATTGTTCCTATGCCAGCTATATGTTATAGTTTGAATATCGAAAAAACAAAAGAAAAACGTTATCCCTATGGATTAGGAGAGTCTTCATGCTAAACTTGTTGATTGTAGGTCTAACCGTTTCCGAGATGCATGTTTTCATACGAACAGAAGGACATGACTGCATCGACTAACCTTTCGTTTCTGATCTAGAATATATATACTATACTGCCACGCCTCTTTGTTGCTGTTACATACATTTGCACAACTTGATTACACCCCTTAACATTTTTTGTACAAGGTATAAAAACAAAAGCCTTACTACTGAACCACCCTGTGCTTACAGCTACAGCCGTCATATTGTATATTTCAACTGCATCTTGTTGGCATTGCAATATAAAATTTTTTTACAAACAACTTAATAAAAGTTAAAAGCAAATATAAACAATATGAATAATACATTTTATTATGTTATTTTTAAATGATCGTTTATAAATGTTTGCGAATTTGCCAGAGTCAATGCCTTGGTCCCTCTAAGATCGGCACTGTGCCAATTTAAATTGCTGTTAAATATTTTGATCGCAAAACAGGTGTTTTAATTAAAGAACACAAAAGAAAACTGTTTTTTTTTTTTTAACAAATAAAAACAAATTGCAGCGTTTCAAAGATATAAAAATAAACACTCCGTTTTTGTAGTTATTTGCATAAGCTCAAGGCAAAGTATATGGTAAATAAATGTGACTATTAAAACCTTATTGCTCCGCACCCAAATTTTCAGTTATTAAAACAAATACATTAAATATTGGCATTGGCTTTTGTAGGTATATTTATGTGTATATATATACTTACATTATGTAAAAATAATTGTCACTATCCTTTCGTTTGCCATCATATTGGTTTGCCTGTTTCAGAGGCGAATTGCTGCCATTCGCATCGTTTGGCGCCAAGTGATTATTCCAGAGTGACCAGCGCCGCGTATGGCCGCCAACGCCATTTTGTTGATTGTTGGCGATATTCGCATCCTTACCGTTGCCAGCAAAAAATGACTTTACGCTGTCCATCCTGTGTGTGTGTGTGGCTCGTAAACAACAAAAATTGAAACACGATGACAAGCCTCCCGAAAATTGATAAAGCTAAAAATAAACAAAAAAAAAAGAAAAGAAAAAAAAAGAAACACAATTAATTGTTGTTTACTCTTTTACAAATTTAATTTAAATCAACTTGTTCTGTTGCTAAAGACATTTGGTCAAGGCGTGATAAGTCTATTTATATGTGTATGTAATATGTGTGTATGTGTGTGTATGTGTGTGCATGTGTGTGTATGTGTGTGTATGTGCAATAAGTATTTGCAGCTTTTTCAATTTTGACTCATATCCTATGCGCTGCGTATTAACAAAAAAATGTGTTGATGGTATTTTCCTTTTTTATTATTGTTGTTATTGACATTTATTATTTTGTTGTTTATTATTTAAAGCAATCATAAATTAATTTTGTTGTGCGCTAATTTCTTAGCTTGTTTTGGCAATATCCACGTATACGAACGAACATATATACTTACATATGCATATATATATATACATATGTACACATGCATATATGTAGGTACGTAGACACCGAATTGATAACAAGGAAGTTATCGAAGCGAAATCGATCGTTTTCTCTGCATTGCTTTTTGTTAAGCCAAGGGCAACGCACGCGAGTGTCTTTGTTTCCTTAGGTATGCAAGTTTATCAATGAGCAAATATGTGCACATGTATATACTCAAAATTTAAACATTTATACGCATGCATACACACATACATAAGTGCCCGCAGTTACACTGGGTTTATTTAGTAAACACACCCAATTGTTTTTGTTTCTGCCCCTTATTTTGCCGTTATAAAATGGCAACTCTACAATTTTAACAGTTAGCCTTAAAAAATTGATAACAGCTTTATAATAAAAAAAAAATGCTATAAAATAAAATAAAAAATGCGCAGTGAATATATAGATTTCGATTTAAAAAAAAAAAGGTATGTATATATGTATGTACATATTGTATGTATATATAGGCATGTATCATCGTACGTAAGTTTGCATTATCAATTAGCAAAATTTATAGCAGCGCATGCTGATAAGGCGATGCCTTTGGCCACGCGTCAGCTAACGGATAAGCTGATTTCTAGATTTGCAGTTGTCAACGTTTTTAAGGATGCATATGAAAATGGCATGTTGCAAGCATAAGATAGATTTGTATATATGATATTATAAATGCTACAAACAAAAAACGAACATAAAAACATAATAAACATAAACTGCTTATAAAATAAAAATAAATAAAATGAATATTTAATGTCAATGAGCAGCAACAGTTCAAAAGTCAAAAAAATCAGCATAACTAACATAAAGTGGACCTACCACAATTCAGCAAAACAACAATTCAATTTGTGTGAAAAGAAACCAAAAGTGGTTTTTATTATGATTAATTGTTTGTTTGAATTTTATGTGTGCGCGGCTGCTTGAATTTTCAAACTCAGCAAACTACAGCAGCAGACGCCCTTTAATGCCAATGCTGCGTACTTTTGCTGCTATGACGCTACGAACTTTCAATAAATTTCTGCTTTTTATTATTTTAAATAAATATTATTTATTTATTTTGTGGTTTTCTTTATTTGTTTTTTTTTTGTTTTCTGGTTTGCCAATTTGTAGCACTCTAAAAATTTATTAAATAAACCGGCAACGTTTGCTTTCGTAGGCGTTAGTAGCGTGTTTCAAACCGTTTCACACAATGTCTGCGATCACACTGAGCATTCGACGCGCTTAGATACGTTTTCACAACTCGCAGCTACTCTGTAGCTCACTTAAACTTAGCGGCAGCATATTTACGTGCATTTGTATGTATATACATTTATATATGTACTTATATATTTGACTTTATTTTTTCATGGTTTTCATTATGTATGTATGTATGTATTTATATATGTTGCTGCATACATATAACTACGTACATATGTATGTTGTTTATCATCGCGCAATACACGCCGTGGTCGTGTTCGTTATGCTCTTTGTTTTTATCCGAAGCAGGCAGTTTTACTAGTTTGTTTTGATCATTCTGTTTTGTGTTGTTTATTTACAATAGGCCAACATGCGTGTACACTACAAACAAAACAATGCAGTACTCAAGCATCATCATTATGCCTGCTTGTCTACCTGCCTACCTGCCTATAATATTTTGCATACATACATTGTGCATATACATTTATTTATGTTTACTGCTTAAGCAGGCAACATGGCGCTGTGAATTCGACTTTGAACTTTAATTCTTTCGCTTGTTTATAGAATTATCATAATTAGTTGCCACACTTCCGTAATTTTGCTTAGTTTGCTTTAACATGTGGAGTATATACGCATCTCTTGCATTCTGTTATCGCTGCCATCTGTCTGCGGCTGCTCTGTTTACGTTTTTCAATGACAGCACACAAAATTTTACAATGCACATGATGTGAGCGTGTAAAATACAGACTTATATG
>JBAMBQ010003747.1:0-10182 GCA_037044495.1 Stegana nigrithorax
TCAAAAGCTACATATTGATTGATTTATTTATTGTCCAAACTTACATTAGTTATATTCATTTATCCAAAATGTATAAAATATTAATAAAACTAACCTAAGAATTAAAACGTAATCTTACTTAACCTATATATGTGAGTATTGTTATTGTCATTGTATTGTGAGGTGTTATAAACCAAATTATTGTTCTCGAAATTGTTATTATTATAACTTCTATGATAGAACAATAACTTATTATTATTAGATAAATTATTATTACTAACAAGAAAGGCAGGGCTATAGTCGGGCGTAACCGACTATAGAAAACCCTGTACCCAATCCAAAACTGAATATATTTTTTTTGTTGCTTTAATATTTTGTATTCATTACGTAAGGATCTCTGAAGAAAAAAAAAAAATTTTTTTTTTAAGTAAAAGCCAATTTCGGCTGATTGTTCCTATGGCATAGTAAATCGATGTTTATCATATTCGGGAATATTACTTAAAATAATCAAATCCAAAATTTGGTAACGATATCTTGATAAACAAAAAAGTTTTTTTCAGTAAATGTTGTTTTTCGGCCGATTGTTCCTATGGCAGTTGTATGATATAGTAAACCGATTTACATCATTTTTAGATATGTAATTGGGCATTAGGTAAATCTATTAAATACATAAATTGGTAATGATATCTTGAAAAACAAAAGTGTTTTGGTTACTAAATGTGGATTTTTGGCTGATCGTTCCTATGGCAGCTATATGTTATAGGTCGAATATCGAAAAAAAAAAAAAAAATTAACTTGTTATGCCTATGGATTGGGCGAGTCCGAGATCCGTTTGTTCATAGAGACAGACAGACAGACAGACAGACAGACGGACATGGCTAGATCGACTCGTCTTTCGATGCTGATCAAGAATATATATACTTTGTGGGGTCTACCACGCCTCCTTCTGCCTGTTAAATACATTTGCACAACTTTAATATACCCTTTAACATTTTTTGGTATAGGGTATAAAAACCACATTTACTTACCCGTTTGTTTTTCATGATATCGCTACCAAATTTCGGATTTTATAGTTTTAGGTAATGTCCAATCATATATCTCAATATTATATATATCGGTTCACTGTATCATATTGCTGTCATAGGCACGATCGTTTGAAACACAACATAACATTACTAAGAAAAACTTTTTTGCTTATTAAATATTGGTTGCATATATATCTGTATAATACGGTAAATATCAGTTTACTATAACATATAGCTGTCATGGGAACAATAGGGCGGAAAATACCTTTTGCTAAGAAAAAATTTTTTGTTTCTTGAGATATCATTACATAATTAATAAAAAATATTGACAAAAATAATTTATTAAATTCTGAATTGGCCTGCCTTTCTAGTTTCCAACTGACCAGTGTCATCAATGAAAATAACTTCATATGTCAAAGTTTTTTTGTTGTTAGGCACATCACCATTAAAGAAATTATATATATTCATCGGTTTGTTGTTATTCACTTTTCTACTTTATGTAGAATGTGTAGCATTGACTTTAATTTTAGATAGATTTGGAATTTTGTTTGAAGGAGCCTGTTCGGTTTTTGATGTTGTCGCAAAAAAATAAATTTAGTTTTACAAAGAAAGAGTTTGTACTATGAGTTGGTTTTTATACCCTGTACCAAAAAATTGTAAAGGGTATGTCCCAACTATAGCACCGCCTTTCTAGTTTCTTCTTCATCTTAATTTAATACTCTTAATTACTTGAGTACTTTTTACAGAGATAGTACTCAAGATACAACCCTTACAAATTTGAATAAAACATATAAAACTTAAAATAGCAAAACTAATCAACAAAAATGAACATTATTGTATTCAAAATATACGGTAATTCATCTTCTTTTTTGCACTTCATGTGAAAGTACAATTTTTTTAATAATTGTAAAAATTGTCTCTTCCTTTTAATACTAATAATATTTTATTTTTATAAAATAATAACCTACGATAGTAAAGATTATTGTGCAGTGAAAATATTGTAATACAATAACATCTGAACAATAATGGAAACAGTAATTTCGTCAGTATTTCTTTTTCTCACCTTATTTTAATTTTATTTAAGATTTTTTCTTTTGCTATTTGATGCGCACAAGATTTTTCAATCATCGAGTATTTACGTTTGTTATTGTTTGATTTTTTGCCATATTAAATTATTTTATAAATTAAAGTTCAATTCGCGGCCAAATCGTTGTATTGCCCAAATAAATAATTCGTAACAATTTTTTTTTCCACAAAACACGCTTAAATAGCCACAATAGCTACAACAATAAACTAAACGCATTCATGTGCCCAGCTGCTTGGGCAATTACAAAGCCATGCTGGCTTGGGTAACCTGTTGGCGCTTTTAACGTGCATGTCTCTTACAGCGGTAAGTGCGTGTAAGCGACGGGTAAGTCACCGTAAGTCGCACAGTTACACATACCGTTCGGAATGTAAGTAAACTTGACATGATGAAATACCTTTTATACTGCATCATAATCAAGTTTTGGAATTCACGCTTTTGAATATTTACCCGCCCAAATTTTGAAATGTATTATTCTTGACATGAGTTTTAAATTGAGGTTTTGGGATGGTGTTTGATAAACGATAATCTGCTAAAGTAAACAGTGCAGTGCTGCTTATTTTGATGTGGTGCGAGTGTTTTCACTTTAAAATATTTCAAATACATTATTTAGGACCTACTATTTTTAAATGAGGCTCTTGTACAATCAGCTGGAAATTGCTTTTTAGATTATTGATCTTTAATTGTTATATTGGCTTGAATCAAGCTGACCATTACCTTTCGAAAAGAGTAGCGCCATCACAATAATGGTTTTTTCGACGTTATTAAGTTAAACATAACAGTGAAAGGTATATAATCTTAATTGGATAAAGTTTAGAAGCTGAGTTGTTATTTTTATTTAGGACATAATGCACCGGAAATTTTTTTTTTAAAACTCTGCTGGTCAATTTATATTAAATACTTTGGCTTTCTTAAGCCCTTCATTCATTTGTAACAGAACCCTTGTCTACTATTCGATGAGGTGAAGAGAAGATATTTTGTATTACCAACATTGGTATCGGAGAGACTTATAATCTTCAGATTATTATTACAGTAGACCTGACAAAGATAGGTCTATTTTTCAGATGTTCGTTTTATTGGAGTTATGCATTTTAGTTTTGCATTCTAGATAGTTAGCCCAGCTGAATAAAATTAAAGATTCTTATTTGCAGTTTGAATAAGTTGTATACAAAAATAAAGAAATTTTCTGATTCAGAGAATGAATCAATTTTCAATTATTTTGATATATTTTATACTTAACTAAGAGTACATATGGTTTTGCTTGCGTAAGCCAATGTAGCCTAAAAAAAAATACTCTTATTTATTGTTTTTACCTTAAACAATTAGTATAATGTGTATTTGGAATTTTTATATTTCAAAGTGCTTTTTATTATTCATTTTTCTTTTTTATTACTTTTATGTTAGATATTGGCTAAGATCAAGAATACTTTCTTGAAAAAATTAAACTATTTTATCGCCTTAATACAAAGTGAAAAATACTTTAAACTAGTAATTTTTGCTTGCTCCGTTGTGCCTTTTTGGTGCCGTACAGAACTTACTCGGCATTAAAAACTTACAAAACATATTACATTTTCCTAAATGTAGGGAAAACTCTACCAGGAAAACGCTACGCTTTAGCCTACACCAGTTTGTAAGCTATCACTACACCAAGTTTCATAAAAATTCGTCCGTTTTTCGCTTAAATTTACTTAGAAAATTACGACTTTGCTTTTATTACACGGATATTATAGATAATAATAATATAGATAGATATAGATAAAATAAAGATTACGGTTTTAAATTTTTAAGGATATATGTATGAGAAATTCCATAAACCAAACGCAAATGATATAAAATGAAATTGATGATCGACTAAGCGAAATTCGCAAGCGTCAAGCGTGCAAAATATATTATGTAAATACAATATTTGTGCCCAACAGTTGCGCTCGCAAAGAATAATTTCATTTGTGACCGGTCTCAAATTAAATTTTTTAAAATAAACGTTAATACTTGAAGCAACTTCTCCCATATGCAACATCGACACCACTTATAAATACTATTGGCATTATTGTCAGCCAACATCATCAAATTAGCTTCATTATTTGGTTCGATTTATCACAGACAGAAAAGTGGGTCAACTAAATAATGAAAAAAAAACCACATATTTATGGAAATTTTTAATTATCACAATTTTCTGTGATAAAATAAGATACGTATGCATTGTGGCTACTTTCTTTTGTTAGTTTGAAAATGTTTCGGACCTATAACTTCTATGCAGAATTTCTGTTGTACACATCTCAATAAAAAACTTCAAAGAAATTTTAACAAATATTTTTTTTCCAAGACATGCAAATGACATATTCTGCTAGATGTAAGCAAACTTTTTATTTTGCTCTAATTAACAATGAATTAACACGATTCTTTAATTGAAATTGGATTAAACACCAACAGCAAATGCCGGAGTGAATTTTAGTTGCTAGATAAACTGTGTGAACGATCGTTACAAGGAAATGATGACAGCGCATTGTCGGCTCAATTGTTTACGTGTGCGAAAGTAAAAAGAAAAAATAGAAAAAAAAATAATGGCGAAATTACTTTATTTAGTACTTGTATAAACCATATGTCGGTTGGTGAAAAATCGGTCAAAGTGTCAGTAGGTTGTTTTCATTATCGTTGCTGATGCACACATTGCGCCCCAGACTCATTGTGCCAACATGACGGTGCGAATTTTGGCATTTACTTCTTTCATTTATAAGTGAATAAAAACATTAATAAAACAGACTGTAGGGGAGTGTAGCAGTGAAATGGCAATGGCAATGGCAAATATCGCAGCATCGACAGCGGCAGAATCTGTAGAACACAAAGCGCTATGTAAGGCGGTGAAAAGCAGTGTCAAGTGTTTGTTTGCACTTATCATTGTCGAAAGCAACAACATCATCATAATCATCATCATCGTCATATTGATCATAATCTCCATTTTAGCATTGAGCGTGAAGATGCGCGGCTTTAGATGTGCCTCATGTAGCACTTTAATCGACGTATTGGCAAATAACACAATAACAGCAACAACAACAAAACCACCTAAAAGCAAGAATCATATAAGATACAACTGACCAAAAAGTATGATCATTTATTTATTCACTTTTTATTTTTTTATTACTGATTTCTTCTTTGGTCTTTATGTGTTTTTAAAAACCAACTTTCATTTTTTTTTGCTGCCACTTGTTTGCTTTATTATTTGAACGTTTTAAATTCCAATTTTATTATTATTGTTGTTGACGTTGTATGTTTTAGAAATAAAAGCGTATCAATCGCACTAATAGGTTATTGGTAGCCTCATTTACTAACAAAAACCCTTTTATTTTTTAAGATATCTTTACCAAATTTCGGATTTAATAGTTTCATATGTATTTCGGTTCACTATATTATATAGGTGCCATAGGAATGATCGGCCGAAAAATAACATTTATTAAGAAAAACTATTTTGTTTATTGAGATATCGGTAAAATTATTACAAAATATTAAATAAAAACTAGAAAGGCAGGGCTATAGTCGGGCGTAACCGACTATAGAAAACCCTGTACCCAATCCAAAACTGAATAGATATTTTTTGTTGCATTAATATTTTATATTCATTTTGTAAGGATATCTCAGGAAAAAAAATTTTTTTTTTGTCAAAAACCCATTTTCGGCATATCGTTCCTATGGCAGCTATATGTTATAGTAAACCGATATTTATTATATTCGGGAATATGATTGGATATTACTTAAAACAATTAAATTCAACATTTGGAAACGATATCTTTATAAACAAAAAAGTTTTTCTCAGTAAATGTTGTTTTTCGGCCGATCGTTCCTATGACAGCTATATGATATAGTAAACCGATATATAATAAATTGAGATATGTAATTGGGCATTAGCTAAAACTCTTAAATCCAAAATTTGGTGGAGATATCTTGAAAAACAAAAGGGTTTTTGTTACTAAATGTGGGTTTTCACCCGATCGTTCCTACGGCAGCTATATATTATAGATCGAATATCGAAAAAAAAAAATAAACTCGTTATGCCTATGGATTGGGAGAGTCTCCGTGCAAAATTTGGTGGTTGTAGGTCTTACCGTTTCCGAGATCCGTTTGTTCATACAGACGGACAGACAGACGGACAGACGGACATGGCTATATCGACTCGCCTTTCGATGCTGATCAAGAATATATATACTTTATGGGGTCTGCCACGCCTCCTTCTGCCTGTTACATACATTTGCACAACTTTAATATACCCTTTACCATTTTTTGGTACAGGGTATAAAAAACTTATTAAATTATCGTTTGCGTTCAGGGTATTCTATAGTCTATATATATTATATAGCCCTGCCTTTCTAGCTTTCTTCTCTAACTGTCCACGGATATTATTGTATATTTACTTTCTTTCTTCTTAAGAGACTACTTACTGTTTCTTTTAATATATGCATAAACAAGACAAATAAAATCGTTTAATACTAAATTGCCAGCAGCAATCATTGTGCTGTTTCTAAGCAACTTTGTTTTAAAAATGGTGGAACATGAAATAATATATCAGATATATTATTTGTTTAGGATAAGTATGTTATGTATGTTGTTCGCTGAACAAGTATCAAATCCATTTGTAAGTGAAGGGACTAAATAATGGATTAATTGGAAATAGTCTCATACTTTATAGGACAGTAATTATAAACCATGGGTTCTACAATTTTGTTGCAAAGTAAGCGTAAGGCGAAAATAATGGAAAAAAAATTAAATAGAGTAAGCAAACGCAAAAAACTATTTGCAAGATAAAACTAGAAAGGCAGGGCTATAGTCGGGCGTAACCGACTATAGAAAACCCTGTACCGAAGCAAAAACTTAATATATTTAACAAAAAAGTTTTTCTCAGTAAATGTTATTATCTGCCTTATCACTTCAAAATAAAATTTTAATATACAAGCAAATACTAACTCCGGTCTGGCTGTATGGTATACAGTTGTGGGGCTGTGCCGCAGAAAGTCAAATCGAGGTAATTCAAAGATTCCAAAACAAAGTGCTGCGTAACATGCTAGACGCTCCCTGGTATGTCAGGAACGCTGATATTCATAAGGACTTACGCATCGACACTGTTCGGGAAAAGATTCTGAAGCACGCCGCAAAACATCATGAACGCCTTCAGAATCATGTCAACTCTGAGGTAGCCACATTAACAAACGACGCAAGGCTATACCGAAGACTAAAAAGGACTAAACCAATTGATCTGGTGATCAATCGTATACGACAATAGTTAGATACCTGTTGGCCACTGCCATCGGAGAACGACATAGTATCTTGTGAGAACAGGGAAGCTTTGTGTAGTATCAGTTGGTAGTGGCCAGCAAGTGTCAAACTATAATTTGCACAGATGGCTAGGCCCAAAAGGCTCATGATGGACTATGTACTGTCATTATCATAATTAATTTAAAAAAAAACTGCTTGATAGTTAATTGTTGTAACTAGTTGTAGTCTGAATAAAGTAGAAAAAAAAAAAAAGTAAATGTTATTTTTCGGCCGATCCTTCCTATGGCAGCTATATGTTATAGCAAACCGATATTTATAATATTCGGGAATATTATTGGATATTACTTAGAATTGTTAAATCCAAAATTTGATAACGATTGCTTAATATACAAAAAAATTTTTCTCAGTAAATGTTGTTTTTTGGCCGATCGTTCCTATGGCAGCTATATGATATAGTGAACCGATATACATAGTTTTTAGATATGTGATTGGGCATTAGGTAAAACAATTAAATCCCAAATTTGGTAAACATATCTTAAAAAATAAAACGGTTTTTGTTACTAAATATGGCTTTTCGGCCGATCGTTCCTATGGCATCTATATGTTATAGGTTGAATATCGAAAAACCAAAATAAACTCGTTATGCCTATGGGTTAAGAGAGTCTTCGTGCAAAATTTGGTGGTTGTAGGTCTTACCGTTTCCGAGATCCGTGCGTTCATACAGACAGACAGACAGACAGACGGACATGGCTAGATCGACTCGTCTTTCGATACTGATCAAGAATATATATACTTTGTAGGGTCTGCGACGCCTCCTTCTGCCTGTTACATACATTTGCACAACTTTAATATACCCTTTACCATTTTTTGGTACAGGGTATAAAAAGATGAAAAGCAACTTATTTGGTATATGATGTGACTAAAATGCCGGTTTTTATTCACTCTTATTGTTTATGTTCCATGAACGCATTAGGAAATCGTAGGAACACTCGCTGAGTAGCTGTTGCGCACATTTAATTCGTGCAGAGCCACTTAGCAAAGATTAACAAAGACGAACAGGCAAGCAAAGCGGTTCGCACAGCAGGCCAAGAGGAGCGTAGTTATACTAACCAGAGAACACGACAAAGCAGACGATTTACATACCAAAAAAAAAAAACAAGAAAATCTTACGAAAACGAAATGCAAAACAGTAAGAAACTAAAAATAAAAACATGACAAAAAATCTCACAAAGAAAAGACCAGAAAAGTTTTTTTTTCGGAAACAGCATAAAAATTGAAAGCAACGTATTCAGGTGACCTACATTACGAGCATGTTCTGCAGACGACAAGCAACCAGTCAGTCAGCCTGAACGAGCCAGCCAGCCAACGAGCAGAGCAAAAGCGCAGCGGTGGCAACTTCGGTGGCAAGCTACCATTTACCAAAATATGTTGGATTCAAAGCCAATCGACTGTGCTTTGGCGGCGTGTGATTTGTGGGCGGCGTGCTCAGGCCTAACTGAAATGAGTTGCCGTGACCAGGAGACTTGTTAAAGCTAATTATTTGCGTTTTATGCGCAGCAAGTTCTTTTTGAATTTTTCTTCTATTTGCTCTTCTACGCTCTCTTGCCTACATTTTTTATTTATTTTATTCTTGCTATCATGAACTGAATTACCTCAACGATAAGAAATAAATTTTTTTTATTTTACCATTTTTTGTTGTGAGCGTTCGTTGAAATCGATTGGAATGTTGTATAAATTCTTTTTGCGCTTTCATTTTTGCTAAAATGCTGCGGGCTCCGTTTGTTTTATTAAATTTATTTATTTATTTATTCACTTTTCTCTAGTTTCTTAATTACTTATGATATATATATATATATATTTTTTTTTTTTAACTTTATTCAGACTACAACTAGTTACAACAATTAACTACAACAATATTGCATAAATCGTAAATAAAAGCAAAAAGCGTACGCGAGCGAGCGCGCGCGGGGTGTTTCGACGCGGCATGGGGATAAGTAAACTTTGTTGGAATCTTTAATTCCTGTACCAAACAACCGCAACGGCGAAGACGACCTCGACGGCGGCAAGTGAAGAAATGCGCATTGAGTACGCAATGTCTCGTTTATAGCCTGAACCAGAGCCAGAGCCAGGGCCAGAGTTAGAGCCTGGGCGCCAGGCATTCGTGGCAGGTGGTTGGGTGTGCGTTCGAAGCATGGGGCGGCGAGTAATATTATTATTTGATAAAGATGGTAAAAGTAACGAAAACACATTTTCCCAGTTAAAAGGGGTCGTTAGGGAATGAAATATGCGCACGTACGCACAGCCAAAAGGACATAGCCGCGCGCGCCTGCCTCTGCCATGCAGCAATGGCAGCAACAAGAGGCAGCTGGGCTGGGGCGGCAGACGCGCGCGCCTTTATAGTCGATTTTTATCACAGCATTTGAATTATTATTTCAGGAAGCCGCTATTTGCGCGCTTTTGCGGACTTTTTAAAATATTTGCATATGAATCGCGCATCGAGTAAGGCAGCCGTCATTCGTCGTGTTGGACTTGGCCCGTGACTGCGACCGGGAATGGGGTTCTGCTGCTGCTGTTCGCACGCTCTTCGTTGCCTTGTTACACATGTGTAGTTTACACAGAGCCACCCTCCACAGCCGCTGCCCCGCACACGGTCCGCTGCATTTGCATTGTTTGTGCAAGTGCGCTGCCGCACAGCCAGTGGAAAATGTTTGTAGTACTTAGCTGAGTGTGCCAAACATGGGCTACATTTGCTTTGAGTTAACATTGCCTACCTTTTGTGTGTATTCCTACGTGATTGTGTGTGTGTGTGTGCGTGTGCCCGACTTGGAATGT
>JBAMBQ010003749.1:0-32209 GCA_037044495.1 Stegana nigrithorax
AAAAAAACTCTAGCGTCAAATGAATTCTTAAATTTCTCTCTCAAATAAAGAGAATTCAAATTTCTAGAAAATTGAAAAAATAATAATTTTCTTGATGAATATAGGGAAACTGTAAATTAAATCCGACGTCTTATATAAATACCAATGGATAAGCATGTAGGAAGTTGTTGTCTGCTGTTTTCTTACACATCATCGTAACAATCGGCGGATTTTTATACTCAAACCTTTTGCAAGTTGGGGAAGTCAATCTTGGTGACTGGCGTTGTCAAAGCAACACACTGAGCCACAGCAACCAGATATGCGCTGACCATTCAAACATCCGATTAAGCTTAGCATCCTGCAGTGCCACTAATGAGATTTAGCAGATTACTCAATGAATGCGTAAAGTTAACAAGGAGAAAAGCCAGCTCAATCGCATATATATATATATATGTAATTATGGCAACAACTGTGTGCAGCACATGGTGGAGCGTAACGCTTATAGTAGAATTCTGATTCTTAAAAATTTGTAGATTTTTGCTAGAGAAATGCACAGTGGGAATCTGTTAACTATCATTCACAGATTCTGATTCTTAAAAATTTGTAGATGTTTGCTAGAGAAATGCACAGCGTTAATCTGTCTAACTAACAGTGCTGTAATCTTTACGTTCGATTGCATCAGCTGATAAGTTACTGTAGCCAACTTCACTCTGTGAGTGATTTTCGTGAGTTTTTCTCTGCCAATATGCCAATAATATATATCTAGAAAGCAAAGCGAATAGAAGAACACGACAATGCAAACAATGCTTGTTTGTTTGCTTTAAAGCACATCTTCAGTCTGCTTTAAATCACGACAAATTAAATTTACCTTACTCTGCCTTTATTGTTAGATGAAACCTACGCCACGATATAGGATCCGAATAGCCGTCATATACCAAATTCTGCTGCAGACATTTATACAAGCGGCTCCGAGCCAGAAACCTACGCACAAATCCAGCCTATGAAGGCGCAACCTATAGTCGTAGCAGTAGAAATTAATACAAATAATTTACAAAACTCGAGTTTAGCTGCGAGCACGCACTAAAGTGGCAATGTCACACAACTACCTCTCAACCAAAGTGGCAATATCAGCGACGCCGGTGGTGTTAGAGTAAGTTGTGGAAGCGAAAATATCGTCAGCAACGCCTTGCCACACACTAGACCACATAGCAGCAATGCAGAACACGCAGTGCCCATACCACCGCAAATGCATTCCAGACAAGCTTCATTTTCGTCCAATAACAGTTCGTCCATTTGTAATTTGGGCTCACCACAGCCGGAAAAACGTCAGGCAAATTCACCTCTGCCGCCTACGCCCAAATCGAATGTAAGTCATCACCTGCATGCGTCCAGCAATAGTAATTTGACTTCAGGTCGTAATTCCGTGCTATCCCACGCACGCACGCACCGACTTACAAGCGCGTCTGACATTCACTTACCCAGTCAGTCACTCCGGCAAGCAGGCCGACAGACAGACAGACGGACAGACAACTGCGTTAAGTAGAGCTGCCTTAGCCAACGTACACGCCGACGCAGCCGAGAGTAGCAATTAATATGTATAAAATGTAAATTCAATCAAATTTATATGACAGCGAGCTGTCAGAAGAGCTCAAATTTAACTAAATTAAAAATTACTAACAAGACTTGTTCTCGCGATAGCCTCGAGTGCATTGTTATAGACATGCTTAATTAAAAATCCAACAGCACAAAATTTTCAGCAAAAGTACCAACACCAGAACACCGGTGTCTCACTACTGGAATAACATATAAATATAACATCCGAAGCCGTTGACTTCTGTTGTGGTATTATGAAACTTTACTAAGTGCCTGTAATTTGTAGTTTTTCCGGGTGTCCGTGTTTACACTGCCGTTTATATCGTTTAATAAAATCAGATCCGATTCTATTACTTCTACTTCTGTGATGTGGTCAGCGTTGTTAAACAGGCAAGAATACTTCAGGCTGTTCAGGATTCTTGGTATGCTGGTGTCGTTGCGGTGTAATGACATATCTCCGAAGACATATCTGCGCCGCTCAATAAGATGTTTGAAAAAGCCATAACTCCTCGCGGAGATATGTCGTTTGTAGAACGGCGGAGATATGTCATTTTCAAACGTCTTATTTCCGCTCGGAGTTATGTCGTTTTTATGCTGTGTGTTCATTGTATAATTGTGAATTGGACATGTCAAAGCTAAGTGCAGGTTATATCGTAATTGAAGAGACTGGCTTTCAGCGTTAATACTTGTTCCCAAATTGATTGCAATTGTCAAATTAATTATATCTTTACTAATTATATATTTTATGTCTTTTATTGTTTACGTGTAGATAAAAACGTTGCGATTAGCTTCTTCAACTCGCTGATTGATGTGTTGTTTACAGTAACTTAAAAGATTCATCTCGCCCAAAAAATGGAATTAAATCGTGAAAATTTTCGTGCGATTATTTTTTACAACTTTCGACGTGGATTAACTCAACAACAGTTAATCGATTAACTTAATTCAATTTTTGGCGATGAAGCTCCATCAAGGACCAGTGTTTATCGATGGTATGTGAATAAGGTCGTCCAAAATCAGATGTTGTTCGGAAACCATTGATGCTGTGCGCCAACTGATATTGCAAGATCTTCATGTGACCTATCGTGAGATTGAGACAACCTTAGGCATTAGTGGGACCAGCATACATTCAATATTTCATGAACATTTGACCGTCAAAAAAATTTGTTCGCGTTGGATCCCACATAATTTGTCAATCGCTCAAAAAAAGGCTCGTGTCGATTGGTCGAAAGAAATGCTCCAAAAATACAATACAACAAAAGTTGCTCGCGCACGAAGCACTTCCAAGCAAATGGTCGCCTGTTTTTTCGGAAAAACTGGACATGTCGCAACCGTACCACTAGAACAACGCAGAACAGTCAATTCTGAGTGGTACACAACCATTTGTTTGCCAGTTGTCTTCCAAGAAATCAGGAAAACCAACCGCCGAAGACGGATCACTCTTCACCACGACAATGCGAGCTCTCACACATCGGCTCAAACAACTGCATTTTTGAGCACTCAAAGCATCGATTTGATGAGTCATCCGCCGTATAGTCCTGACTTGGCACCGAATGACTTCTTTTTATTCCCGTACGTAAAAAATAAAATGAGAGGTCAACGTTTTTCGACACCTGAAGCGGTTGATGCGTTCAGAATGCATGTCTTGGAGATACCTCAATCAGAGTGGCAAAAGTGCTTCGACAATTGGTTCAAACGCATGCAAAAGTGTACAGATCTTAATGGAGAATATTTTGAAAAACAATAAAGCTATTTTCGATGATTAATATTTATTATTGTTCTCTAATCCCGAAATATAAAAGGCAACCCTCGTACAGCTTGGACATTTAGGCTTTTGATTTTCACTTACATTATCATTCATATTATTATTTGATTGATTGTTGGCAACAATTTGATCCCAACAAGCATTACAAATATTAACTAATCATGTTAATGGGCGCAATAAAACTGATTTTGGATTGCTTAAACATACATTGCAAGGATTCATTTGAACAATCGCAGTATCGGACATCTGACTCAAATTCGAGCCATTCGAGGAAAGTGACGATGATGAAGATTTCATATTAGTCGACATTCCAGATTGCGACAGATTTGCAGCGTATGGGGAAAAGAGAACTTCGTGCAAAATTTCAGCTCTCTAGTTTTCAGAATACTTTGCCATTTAATCATGGAAAGACTTACAAACGAGCAACGATTGACAATTATTGAAATTTATTATCAAAATTCGTGCTCTGTGAAAAATGTGCACCGTTTGTTACGACCATATTATGGTCGTCATAATCGACCTGGTGAATAAACAATTCGTGCTGTTATCAGCAAATTTCGCACCAAATTTACTTTGTTGGACAGTAAACCATCGACTTGCATGCGTACAGTGCGTACCGAAGAGAATATTGCAGTCGTAGCGTCCAGTGTTAATGATGATCATGAAATGTCAATTCGTCGCCATTCTCAGCAATTGGGCATGTGTTACTCAACCACATGGAAAATTTTACGTGTCGATTTAGGTTTGAAAGTCTATAAAATTCAACTTCTGCAAGAATTGAAGCCGAATGACCTACCACAACGTCTAATTTTTGGTGAATGGGCCTTAGAACAGCTCCATAAAAATACGCTGTTTTATCGAAAAATTGTGTTTAGCGATGAGGCTCATTTCTAGCTCAACGGATACGTAAATAAGCAAAACTGTCGCATCTGAAGTGATGAACAGCCACATGCCATGTAAGAATTACCGATGCATCCCGAAAAAACGACAGTTTGGTGTGGTTTATAGGCTGGTGGCATCATCGGTCCATTTTTCTTCAAAGACGACCGTGGAAGAAACGTCACCGTCAATGGCGAACGATATCGAGCCATGATACGCGACTTTTTTTTGCCCCAGTTGGCTGAGTTGAACTAGGTTAACATGTGGCTTCATCAAGACGGTGTCACATGCCACACAGCTCGTGAAACAATGGAAATGTTGAAGGATGAATTTGGTGAGCAGCTTATCTCTCGAAATGGCCCTGTGAGTTGGCCGCCAAGATCATACGATTTAACGCCTCTTGATTATTTCTTGTAGGGTTATGTAAAGTCGTTAGTCTATGTGGACAAGCCGAACACGATTGAAGCCTTACAGGATAACATAACACTCGTAATTCTTGGAATACAGGCCGAAATGCTCGAACAGGTGACGCAAAATTTAACCTTCCGAATGGACCATTTGAAACGGAGCCGCGGACAACATTTACATAAAGTTGTCTTTAAAACGTAAATGGCAAAGGCCTATTTATAAATGGACTTTTATTTTATTAAAATTTTCGTCTCTTTAGACATTATTGGCATTCGTTCAAGAAAACGATCTTATAATTTTTTAGTTTATACGTTTATGACGTTTTTGCATTTGCGTGAATAGCCACAATATAAATTAACATGAAAGATTGTAACTCAAAAAACTCCGAATCAAGCTATGTCGTTTTCAAATGTCATATTTCTGCGCGAAGATAATTCGTTTTTAAATATAACAGTTCCGCGCGAAGATATGTCGTTTGTAGAGCGGCGGAGCTTTGTCGTTTTTAATGGTCATATCTCCGCGCGGAGCTATGTCGTTATTAAACGACATAATTCCGCCAGAAAAAAAGCGACATAATTCCGCTGGTAAAATGTACTGGGCGGAGAGATGTCGTCGGAGCTATGCCGTCGTTGCTTACATCGACTAATTGGTTTCTTTTACAGATTTTTGTTCTACCTATTTTATTACCATTTTCTTTTATTCCCTATACTTTATTATCATTCATCATTATTTCTTTGTATTCTAATTAAAAAATTGTATTTTTTCTCTTTACTGGTCTTAATACAAAATTTTTAAAATTTTCTTTCATTGTGACTGGAATTTTGATTATATAAAAAATGTTCTCATCATTGAACTAATGCTTCTTCTGTAGTTTTAAAAATAATAATTTTTTCTTTTTTTTTCTTCATCGTTGGTTTGTAGAGGGTTTTATGACTAATATGATATCTTGGATCTGTTGGATTTCGTGTTTGAGATAAGGATAAAGAATATTTGATTCTGGTACATTTCTGTTGATGTAAGCAATAGTTTCATTTAAAAACTGTTCGTAGATCCATAGACAAATTGAATGTTTGATTTTATATGTTCCGTCCTGAATTTTCGCTAGTTTGTCCTCGATCGTCACTAAGTACACTGTCGAATGGTCTACAAATTATATGAGTGCTTTTACTAGTTGCACTAGCATTTCCACTAATCGGTAAATATTTTTAATCGTTTTTAATATTGCTTTTGTGGACGGTTTTGCCTGAAGTTGTTAAAACAGTGGTTGATTTATTTTCTTTACTATTTGACGAAAATTTCGTCTCCTAGCTTATATTCTTTAACCCTATGGTTCATGGTTTTTATTACAGGATTTCAAAAGTGCATATTGCTTAGATTCTAATCTGTCTAGAGTTTCTTGTCTTGCGTTAGTAATACGTCCGAAAAATATGTCAATTGGTATTTTTCCTGTAGTTGAGTGAATTGAAGAGCTCTATCCAGTATATCGGTAAAGTCGTTGTGTTAAGAATTTTATTGAAGCTGAATTAAATGATTTTTCATTGTCTATAACTATTGCTTTTGGAACTCCGTATTTTATTTTTTTAATAATTCATTTATTTGACTAACAAACAATTTCTTGTGGACAAATTGAATTTTAAAATTTAAAAATTGAATTTATTTACAGATTATAAATAAATTATTAATTTAATTTAAATGACTTTGAGGAACTCCATATGAAAATAGAATTTTAAGGAGGTGTTATTTATTATCTTCAATTGCTTTTGATTTGATTATACGCGCTTCAGCGTATTTTAAAAATATATCTATTGCTGTCAAAATTAACTTCCCTTCAGTCGAGTAGATGACTATGTGGATAATTTGGCCGGGATATTGTGGCATAGGTATACCTTTTAATTCTGGATTTTTTGGGTTTCTACCATATTTTTCTTTCATACAGTTTTGGCATTGTTTTACTATATTGTTAATTTTTCTATTCGTTTTTGGGAAGTAATACCGCTCTGCGATTTAAGCCTTGTTTTCTTCAGTTCCTGCGTAAGCTCTTTGATGTTCTTCTATTATTAATGCTTCTGTTTCGAAAGTGTCTGTTACGTCTACAACCTGTTTTTAGGTGTAACATATTTTATAGTTGTGAAAGTGGTTTGGATAAATTTACTGAACTTTTCCCATTATATCTTCGGGTGTAAATTGGCCATTTATATTGAATGGGTATAGATATTTCGTAAAAAGGTCGATAATGTCCGAGTGATTGTATTATAGTCGAATAATGGTGTGTCTGTGCATAGTTGGAAAGGGTATATTGAATTCATAACTGGATTTTTCACCAATTAACAGAAAAATTAGGTTCTTTAAGACTTTTATTGGAACTTCGGTACAGGGGATTGAATTATATGAAGAGCTATCCTGACTATGGCAAGTTGAAGATATTGAATTTATTGTTGAATCAAGTGGGATTCGAGATAGTGCATCGGCTACTACATTGGTTGCTCCTGGTTTGTAGATTAATTTATAATTATATTCTTCGAGTACCGGTTTCCATCTTTTTAGCTTGGTGTTTGTATTTTTGTTACTTAACGCGTAAGTTAATGGCTGATAATCTGTAAATATTTTAATTATAGCTTTACCGTACAGGTAGTTTTTTAGGCTTTTGAGTGGCCAGAAAATAGCCACTGGTTACAACAATTCAGCAACTTATTGGCTCCAACAATTTTCATATTGTTCCTCTACGTAAGGGAAACATACAAGAAACAAAACTCCAGTTAAACGATGAAAAAAACTATCGTAAAATTGCAAAATACCTTAACGATACAAACATAAACTATTATACCTATCAGCTGGAAAGAACTGAAAATTGTTATCAATGGTATTGAATCAACAGTAGATTCTCAAGAGGTAAATCAAGTTCTCATAGACAAGGGCTTTGAAGTACAGCAGGTAACAAACATGCTAAATAAATATAAAGTCCCGCAGCCCATGTTCAAAGTAGAACTCAATCCAACGGCAGCGCCTGTCAAAAAACGCTACCCACCACATATATGACCTCCGGATCTTGCTTCACCGCAGAATTACCACAGAAGAACCGCATAAGCGTAACGCGCCAGTGAAATGCTCAAATTGCCAAGAATATGGACATACAAGATCCTACTGCATACTAAAGCCAGTTTGTGTTGTCTGTGGCGATATTCATGTTTCTGCCCTCATGCTTCTGTCCTCTTAACAAACCAGACACGTAAAAAAATGCGGACAACCACACTGCAAATTACCGGAATTGTCCTGTAGTTAACGAATTAAAATCAAGATTTATGCAGTCGAAACAGGTCAACAAACAATCTCAACTGCCTCAACAAGCTACACAGACTAAGCCCCAACGAGTCTCCCCAATCGTTACACCAACTACCTCATATGCTGAGGCAAGTAGTTCCCAAGTACACGCTAACCACGTAGCTATACATAAAAATTTTCAAACTGAACAAAACATTTCAAATACAAGGCACACAACTGAACAAAACTCACAAAGCAATATCGAAATAATGCTAATGAATCTGACACAATGCATGATGACTATGCAAAATATGCTGCAAGAACTGGTAAAAACACAAAACCAGTTGCTAAAAGCGCTCATCTCCTCAAAATGATGCCATTAAAAATCATCTTATGGAATGCCAACGGAGTTTCCCAGCATCAACTGGATCTTCGCAAATTGCTGGCAGACTACAGTATTGAAGTCATGGTAATCAGCGAAATACACCCTACAAACAAAAACAATTTCCACATTCCAAGCGTCAAATTTCACGGTATAAGTCATCCAGACGGTAAAGCTCATGGTGGATCCGGTATACTAATTCGCTTTCGGATAAAATACTACGCTCTGGAACCTTTTGTTTTTAATTACCTTAAAACAACTTCTATCTGCGTAGAGGGGAGATTCGAGAATCTTACACTCGTGGCGATTTATTGCCCTCCCAGGTTCTCTTTTACCGAAGACTGCTTTACCACCTTCTTCAACACGCCAGGTCCCCGATTCCCAGCAGGGGACTACAATGCCAAGCCTCCACTCTGGGGCTCCAGGTTGGCTCCTCACCAACATAAGAAATCATCTGGACTTTGCATCACATGGAAGCCCTACATACCGGAATACCGGAAGATCCAGGAAAAATTCCCAACGACATCAGTGAGGCTCGTCTCCCTACTTAGTAAGTGATTAAGCTAAACTAAGTAATCTGCTAGTGTTAAGATTTGTAATATTATTGTTAGTCCTAAGAAAGGAAATTCAATAAATAAAAAAAGTTCTGGTGTTTTCTTTGACATTAATTACTGCGGACAATTCTGTCATTACCCAGGATGGCATCAAATGATGGCAAGGTAATAGAAAGAATTGATGCGTAATTCGTATTTAATTGTCTGGTCTGGTACGTTTGCAAAATCGGTAATGGGGTATAGGATATTGATTATTACTAGTTGTAGGCGGATACAATTTTTATTGGAGCCTGTATCGATTAGACTTTTTAAAATTCTATTACTCTTCGTTCTGCATTCGAAATAGGATAACGAAGAGTTAATAATTCTTAAAATTGAGTGTCGCTGTTGTCATAGCATTGTGAGTCGATAATTTTAGCACTTAGGACGCTTACGTATTTGATCATTAGTCTTCGCCATATTTTACGTCGTCAGATTGGTTGTTTGTATCGTCTTTTTCTGTCATGTAAACTTGGTCTTGTTGTTCATTAGTTTCTATGTGGAAGTTTTTCACGCCTTGTGCAGGTTTAAGTTGGTTTCCGAAATTATTGTATGTAGGACGCATACCTTGGTATTATAAAGGATTCGATTGGGGTAGGTAAGCTAATTGAGGATGAAATGGTTGTTGCGAATTATGAGAGTTTAGATGTTGGTGTTATGGTCGAAGTTTTTTGCCGAAGTAATGGAACACTATTTGCATAACTTGTCCTAAAGATTTGAATTTCTAACTTTACGCACAAGTGTAGTGCATGTGGTAAATCTTAAGATTCCCGCATGGCATAAAGCCTTTATAAATCGCCTTTTAATCCTCTAATAAATGTATCTAATGCTTTTACCCCATACTTACGTGCTAAGAGAGACGCTGATTCTGGGTTCAGCTCCATACATCTTATTTTGTTCAGCAAAAGTAAGTGATGTTGGTACACTGCATGGTAGTACTCTTGGATAGTTTGGATGCACCATCTACGTTAGCAATGGGTTCCGCATCTTCAATGTCCAAAATTGCAAATAGGTTTTTGCTGAGGGGTGTGTCTTTTTCAATGTTGTTGCTGCTGCGATTAATTTTTGGTTTGTTATCATTCGTTGTTTTTTGTGGGCTTGGCTTACGTTTTATGCTTAGCGTTCCATTCCTATCTGCACTGCCGGTCGCACTTTTGTACTTTCTACACCCAGGCGATGATCATTATCATTGCTAGTATTAGTGGTTGTTGTTGATTTCTGAAGCGACTTGAAAGACTGCGCTTCAGCAGAGAGATGTGTGGACATAACAGTTGGTGTTGTTGACACAGTGACAGTTATCGTTGTTGTTGCGAGTGCAGTGGTTAATGTGGCTATTGAACTGATTGCAGCTGCTGATGAAGTTAAAAAAATTGTAGGTGACACTCTTACCAAGTTTTCGGGTGTTGGTCATAGGTGAGGCACATTGAGTACCCCATGACATTGAATCTGCAGTGGGTAGTTGTTGGTGTTCAGGCATCGGTGAGCACGAATGAGCTCTAGTATAGTCCATCGGAGCTAGCTTGGAGGTAGAGTTTGGGTGGTGGCCTTTTGCAACTTCTGTGGTTAACACGATAGAGAAGTAGGCATTCCTCTTAGCTGTCGAAAGCCTACGCTCATGGGCGTCACTCATACTGCATTTGTTCAGAGTTTCTAACTGAGTTTAATAGTGATGATGTGTCCCCTTTCTGGGATAGGTCACAATCAATCACGGTCTGGCAACTCCTTGATCAGAGTATTAATTATAGAAGCGAAAATAGTTGCTAATATAATTACGATAATCGATAAAGCGATAACTCCCCATTAATGGGAGAAGGTTTGTACACAACCATGGATATTTTTGGCCCTGGGAACCCTAAGGACGGTTTCATCGCACAGAACTGTAGGCATGACTGTCAACTATTTGTAGTAAATTTTTGGTGCTGACAAATGTGGGTTTTCCCGGTTTTCCTTAAGGGTTTCCCTATCAATTCGTGTTGTCAGCATTTAAGGGCGGCCAGAACAGGCTGTATTCTCTATGATACCATGTTCTTTCGATCATGCAATTGTGTTTTCTATTGTTTGGCGACTTCGATCAAACATTTCAGAAACATATTGGATAAGTTTACCCTGATAATACAGATATAAAATGATTTTTCTTTGTTCATAGTTTAATTTTTTGCGTTTTGCCATTTTGGGTTACATAAGCAGCAGAATCACAACGAAATTGTACACAACATTAACTTATTGCCTTAGCATCAAGTACAGCATGCATAATTTCCACGCAATTGAGGCAAATTTCATAGGAAATATGGAAACCACGTGAACTTTGTTGCGAGGCAAAATACTTTTGTGAGATCGAAATTTTCGGCAGAAAATGATTGCGCCTCAATAGCTAGCTAACGGATCATCGAATATGATCCGTAGTTCGGTTAACTTGTTGTGAAAATATGCCTTTAGCAGACGAGCAACATTTTTTTTCTATTTTTCCCATTGTTGTTATTTTATAAGCCAACAAATTCAAATTTTTGCATGAAAACCAATAGGCAAAATACTTAAGTGACACACTGTATATGATATTATGATGACGAGCAACATTTTTCGTCTATTTTTCCCATTGTTGTTATTTTATAAGCCAACAAATTCTAATTTTTGCATGAAAACCAATAGGCAAAATACTTAAGTGACACACTGTATGTACCTATGCACACTATTTGCATATTATAATTTGACTTTGGATTACCAATGTGATTTGAATTGTTCCTTTTTTTGTTCAACAAAATTATTTCAATAAAATACCTTTTAAAAATGCCACTTCTTATAACTTGAGTCTAGTTTAAAGAATATGCCATTTTTCGATTGTATTTAAAAAACTCTATTGACTTACAACGCTAATCTTTGATTAGTTAATTTAAGAATTAAATATTGAATCATAAAAAATGTTAGTTTTTCATTTTTTATTCGCAATTACTTTTCTAAAACTCAGTTTTCTGTAGAAAATTCTTGAGTCTATTCCATTGATCGGGAGTGGGAGAGGGCATATAATAGGTATATATTAGCTGTTAAAAATAATAATACAAGGATTAATTTTTTTTGGACTTAAGACAATGATGAGCATGTACTACGTGAGTGAATGAGAAAAGCGACTGTTAACAGACGGATCTCACAGAAACGGTTTTCCGACTTGTTGCTAAGAATCCAAAATTTCGACTATTTTGTAGAGTGCTGCTTCTCGTCTATTCATATCATTCATATCATGTAACGCCTGCAGCCGGCTGTTAAATAGCAGAAATAATGCTTGCTGTTAAACAGCAGATCAAACACAGAAATTTGAGCTGTAACAGCATTCGGCAAGTCCAATAGCCAGCGAGTTGCGAGAAGCTTTCAAAAACAAAACAAAAAGAGAACAAAGAGCGCAGGGGCAGTTGGATCACAATAGAAAATAAAAAAAAACTCAGAACTTGAGAGAGGCATAGACGAAAGAAGCAGAATCAGAATCAGAAGTAATTAATATTCGCCGGTGCAGCCGAGCGGGACTCGTAACGATCCACATCTTGCGGTACAGTTCGGCGGCACGCATATTTGCCAGCACCTTGCGGTACAGTTCGGCGGCACATGTAGCTGCCAGCACTTGGCGGTACACTTGAGCGGCACGCATATTATTGGTTCGTACTTTTTAACACAGTTCAGCGACATACGTATTTACCCATGCGCTGCGGATTAGTACGGCAGGACTGATAGTTGCCCACACGCCGCTGCACAGCCGAGCTGTGGTCCCTCTTTTGACCGTGTCTGGAGAAATTGAAGTGAGACGCCGGGGAAAAGGGAGTCCTGACGTCATCCAATTGGACGAGGCAGAAGGCACGTGGCCGGAATATAAGCTAAGCAAGTCCAAGCAACACCAGAGAAACAAGCTGCTCAGTTAATGGCGGGTCACCGGCAGCTGGTTTACCCTAAAAAGAGCAGTGTCTAAGAAAGTAAAAATTAAAAAAGTCAGGCGAAGGCGTGAAAGAAAAATATCCGTCAAAATTCTGTGGGTTTTTTTTTTGATTTAGTTAAGCCGCCTAAATGCGAGAAAACAAGTGAAGATAATAAAAAAAACACAAACAAGAGAAAAAAATTTTTTTTTTTTAACTTTATTCAGAGTACAACTTGTTACAACAATAAACTATCAAGCAGTTTCTTTTTAATTAATTATGATAATGACAATACAATAGTCCATCATGAGCCTTTTGGGCCTATCCATCTGTGCAAATTATAGTTTGACACTTGCTGGCCACTACCAACGGATACTGTAATAAGCATTTATTACGTTGTCTTTATTCATATGCCTATAATGCCGTAGATGTTGGCATGGCAAGTTTGTTACACTTATTGTCTATTACATTGTTTAGGCTATGCCCTTTTATACATTAATCTACTTACAGTTTATCAATACAAAGTGATGGTGTGTCATGCATGCACTTTGTATTGTATGCAGGGTTTCAAATGACCGCTGCTTTTTGATTCACGTTTGTTTACATTTGCACAACGGAATGTGCAAGGTAAACGAATTTCAAAATATAGGGCATGCATGCTACACCTCCCTTTTTTTTTTAAATGATCTTATTACATATGAACATTTTTGTTATTGTTTAAAATTATGTTAGATAATAATTTGTTTCTGTTTATTTTTGTTTATTTATATTTTTTTTTGTAATTTGAATTGCATTTTTGCTAATTCATTAAAATTTATATACGAACATTTTTCTTTTTTTTTTTTTTTTATTTTTCATTGAAATGATATAGTTAGAGAATTGCGCAATAGTCTTATTTAATTTTTAGTTTATTTATTGTATTTTTTGAGTCTGTCCTTGTGTATGGTCATGTTTTTATTGTTTTCGTTTTGTAGTGTACAGTTATTCTTGTCGTCAATGTTTATTATCTTAAATGGGCCCTTAAATCTACTATCTAACTTATGGGCTGTATTGTTGTTTATTAATACTAAATCTCCTATTTCTACTTCTAACCTGTTTGTGTTCTTATCGTAGTATAACTTTTGATTATTTTTCGATCTTTTGATCATTTCTACTGCACGTTTATGTGCTATTTGCAATCTATACTTTATTTCTTTTTCATATGCTTCTACATTATACAGTGGATCGACACAATTTTTGTCTAAGAACTGCAAAGGTGTTGGGATTTTTCCAAATATTAATTCGAAAGGACAATAATCATGTACTGTTGATGGAGTTGTGTTGTAACAGTACGTGAAATATTTTATCCATTCGTCCCAATCATCTTTGTCAATGGAGATATATGATCTTATATACTCATTGAATGTTCTGTGGACTCGTTCCACTGTTCCAAGAGTTTGGTGGTGGTATGCAGTGGAGGTCATATTATTGATTTTGAGTAGGTTGTATAATTCTTGCATTACTTGATTTTTGTATTCGGTTCCCATATCTGTTAATACATTCTTCATGGGACCGTAAATAAGTATGAATTTATCAATTATTGCTTTTGCTATTGTTTTTGCATTTTTATTTGGTACTGGTATGGTAACTAAGTATATTAATCATCATTGTAACAGCATATTCATTACCGTCTGCAGATTTCGGTAATGGACCTACTGTGTCAATTAGTACAGTATCAAATGCTTTTGTCGGGGTTGGTGTTATTATTAGAGGTTCTTTTCCCTTGCGAGAGGACTTATTTCTTTGACATAATTCACATGACTTTACGTATTGTTTAATATCTTTAGTCATGTTTTTCCAGTAGAAGTATCTTTTAATCTTTTTGTATAGGCGATTTACACCTGGGTGGCCACCCGTGATAGGATCATCATGATACTTTTTTAATATTGCTAACTTTTCATCATCATTTTTTATTTTTGTTAGACCGGTCGTGAGCGCTATTTGAACTGTTTTAAGAAGTTTATTTCCTTCTTCTTTAAATTTTTGTATCCGGATACTTTTAAATAATTTGTCATCTAGTGACATTTTGAAAGAGAATAGTCTCTTATTACCAGCTATTTTTTCAAGCTGCGAAAAGAATTGTCCTAAGTCAATTATGTATCTTTTTATTGCGCAAATTATTCTTTTGCCCTTTTTTATATTAATATTTTCCTCCTTAGAAGTTAGGCATGCATAATTTTTCAGTTCATTATTATTTAGTGCTTCATATACTTTGTAGTTTGATGATGGTGTTTCTATTGTTTCTTTTTTTGTTAGCTTATTTTGATTGTCTTCTCGTTGCTTTTGTAGTCGGGTTGTAACTTTTAATACTTTTTGTATTTCTTTTATTTCTTTGAAGTTTATGCGTGATAATGCATCAGCTGCATAGTTTTCACGACCTCTCAAGTATTCAATCTCAAAGTCATACTCCTCTAAGTCTAATCGCATTCTTGTCAGCTTTGATGATGGGTTCTTCATTGAGAATAAATAAGAAAGTGGGCGATGATCGCTTTTTACTAAAAATTTTTTTCCATATATGTATGGTCTAAGTATTGTATTGCCCAATGTATAGCTGCAAGTCTCCGTTGACTATGCGTATCTTTGATCTATGGTAATTGTTTATCACCATGTGCTTGACTTAGTACTGCACCACATGCATGTTTACTAGCATCTGTAGTAATACAAAATTCTTTATCGAAGTTTGGGTATTGTAAGATGTTTGGACTTAGAAGCTGATTTTTTAAGTAACCGAAAGACTTGTCACAATCAGTTGTCCATTCGAAGGGTGTGTTTTTTCGACTTAATTTAGTTAAGTGTCGCGATGATTCAGCAAAATTTGGAATAAATCGTCTGTAATAGTTACAGAAAGCTACGAAGCGTTTAGCTTCATCACCATTTGTAGGTGTTGGATAGTTTTCTATGATTGAAAATTTGCTGTCATCTGGTAATATACCCTTATCTGTACATTTGTGTCCTAAGAATGTCACTTCGTGACTGAAGAAAGAACACTTTTCAGGATGTAGTTTAAGATTATATTTTCTACAAATATTAAACACATCTTTAAGATTTTGTATCATATGTTTTTCAGAGCATCCAATTATTATTAAATCTAGGCTTTGCTTGGTGTTAAACCTGCAAAAGCTAGCGACATCATTCTCTGGAATGAATTTGGAGCGATTTTTATACCGTATGGTAGTCGTTTGAATCTAAATGATCCTTTTTCAGTAGAGAAGGATGTTATGTCTCGAGAGTTTTCTTCGAGTTCTATCTGATGAAAACCAGACATAAGATCTAAGCACGAAAAGTACTTAGCTCTGCCTAATTGATCTAGTATGTCGTCGATTCTTGGGAGTGGGTATTTATCTGCAATAAGTTTTTTGTTGACTTGACGATAGTCGATTACTAATCTCCATCTTTTTTCGGAGCCATTAGGGAGTGACTTTTTTGGTACCAACAGTAATGGACTGTTGTATTCTGAGGCTGAAGGTTCGATTATTTCGTCCCTTATTAGTTTTTCTACATGTTTATTAATTTCTTCCTTTTGTTGGTGTGGTGTTCTGTAATTTTTAATATACACAGGTGTTGTATCTTTAAGCCTTAATTTTTGCATAAGTTAATGTCAGTTTCTAAAGCAAACACATCGATAAATTCTTTGCAAAGTTTGGAAAGTTTTTGTTTGACAAATGTTGGAAAGTTTTTCTCTAAAGTTTGAAGTTTTTGATTATTTTCTTTATTGACCTCTGTATTTGGGTTAACAATTTTGTAGTCGTTTAGACTTTCAGTTTTAATGGAAAGATTTTTTATTATTACGTTTTCATTTGTCGTATTTATTATTCTGATAAATGGATTTTGGTAGTTAACTATGGTGTTTGCAATATGTATCCCTGTTTGAAGCTCTTGTTGAGGAATTAATATATCTCCAGTATTGTTATCAGAAGGTGATAATTTGAGCTTAATCGGTCTTATTACTTCAGACCTGGCTGGGATTGACAAAGATTCTGAGCATATTGAGTTACGCATTGGAATGCCAATGTATTCGGGAAAATCGTCTGGCCTTAAAATCATCCAGTCTTGATCACCTTGTTGGTAATCAGAGACAATGATACTTTTTATGAAGTCAGACCTATTATACCATGGCATGGTATTGGAAAATCGTCCTCAACGATGTGGAAGTCATGATTAATTAGGAGATTTTCGATCTTTAGGTCGGCATTGACTATCCCTAGTGTATATATCTGCTCAGTGCCTATTCCGTTAAGGATTGTTTTTGTGAAGTTGTCTATCTGTGTATTTGTTACATATCCATTTTTAAATATGGATATATCCGCACCTGTATCAACGAGAAAAGTTGATACCTTCTCATTGAAAGTAGTTTTAGCAGAAAGGAAACTATTTAGATGTAGATTTATTTTATGTATTGTTTTATTTACTGAGAGGTCGGATTGGGGTTTTCCGAGTTATCTGTATTGGTCATGCGTATATTTTGTCCACGACCATTTCCCCTTGTATTATTGTTACTATTATTGTTATTATTGTTACCGCGAGAGTTGTTGTAACGACCGCGACCTCTGTTGTTATTTTGGAATCCTCGTCCTTGTCCGCGGCCTCGACCACGACCACGGTTATTGTATCTGCCTCTTTGGTTGTAATACAAAATTGAACCTCCTTGTTTAGGTTCATTGTCTAGTTCCATAAATTTTGCTATTGCTTCATCAATGTTCTGGAAAGTTCCTGCTTTCATCAGTAATTTTGTTTCCTCTCTTGTAGCGTTAATACGCATGGTTTCTATTGATGTTGTTGTAGCGAATTTTTCGGCTAATTCCTGGGTTATTCCTTCCGAGATATAAGCATCTTCTAATAATTTTGTCAATTCCAATATTTCTTTAGTGAAGACGTTTGAAGACTTACTGTGTTGTTTTGTGCTTTTGAGGCGTTGTGTTAGCACTGCTATCGATTCTCCTTTGATTTTGTTTTTTAATTTTTCTTTTATTTGGGAAATTGTGCTTTCGTTCGTGAGTATCTTCCGTGCTGAGCCCTTTAATTTGGATTTTATTAGGGTTACTGCGGAATCTTCGTTGTTCTCAACGATATCTTCGATCATGCTTATGCCATCTAGAAAACTTTGAAAGTTTTCTGGACGACCATCGAAGTCTGAAAGCATGCCTTTAGCGAGGCCGTAAAATTCTTTCTTTGTCGCCATTGTATTTTGTTTGATAGCTTGATCCGGTTTGGTTTTTTGCTTGATGGATTTGGAATTGCTTAAATTGTATGTTAATTGTTCATGAAGGTTTCGGACTGTTATTTCAAGGCCTTTTCTCTCTGCGACATTCACGAGTTTTTCTCGAGTGTCTGAAAAGAAGCTGTTTGCAGCAGCTTTGTGAGCAGGTGTTAGCCTTAAATAATTTACGTTAAGAACAATTCTTATTTCTTCAAGATGGGAAGCTAATATATTTATATGCTTTTTAACGGTTTCTTCTTTTGTGTTTCGATCTGTATTCAAGCTTTTATATGATCTTTCAAATTGTTCTTTTATTTGCCGGACTCTTGTTAATATTTGTTGCCATTCCATTTGGTTGTTTATTTTTGTAAAAAAAAATTTTTTTTTTTTTTTAAATGGTTGGGAGACTGACAACCTTCTATTTAAATGAGGAATCAATGTAACTAATGGAAGTGAGAACTGATCAACCTTCTAGGGAAGGTTTATCTTCCTATGGAGTTGTGAACGCTAGAATAAAAGATCTATTCAACCAAGTGGAAAATGTTTCGTCAGTGTGTGTCTATTGAGTCGAAAAAGAATTTGGCTTTTTTTTTTTTTTTTTATATTTATTTTAATTCATATTATATTTTTTCTATTGCGCTATCTCTTTGTGTATATTTCTTTTTAATGGACCGTCTATGCAGTATGTATATTGTTAACATTAATTTCACATAAACTGCAATAGCTATAATTATTAATAACTCATAAATAGAGTCTAATGGTCTACGATTTCTACGTTGTTTACAACGTTAGCTTTAGGGTGTTCAAACTTAGTTTGATCTTGACCCATTTTGTTTACAGTGAATTTGATACAATAGTAAAATAACTTATATAAATCTATCATTCATTGGCTTATATTATGTATATTTTTCTTAGCAAATTTTTATAAAATTTTTTTTTTTTTTTTTACAATCTGTCTTTAAGATAAATAACATTTGTTTAACATTAATATTGTAGAAGAAATATTTTGATTTTATTATTTATATTCGATTATTTTTTTTTTTGGTTTTGTGTTTGATTCCCTACCTATTGGTTTTGGCTACGGCGAAGTCGCCAATTGTGCCGCTAAGTCAAGGTGCCTATTTAATGGCACTTCTTGATTATTATTTATATTTATGTTTGTTTTTATTTATTTTTTTTTTGTTATGGTTACCTTTTGTTGTTTTCTTGCCTTGATTTTTTGTTCTAATTCGTCTATTTGTATCCAGATCTTTGTTGCCTCGTCCCACGGTGGAGGGGGTGTTGCTGTGACGATTTTTCTCAAATGTGCCAGAAATCGTCTATCTCTCACTAGTTGTCCTGCTCTTCTTTTAGGTGGCTTTGGTGTTTTCGGTATTGCCACTCGATGCGTGTCTTTGTTGTTGGCTTGCCTTGCGTAGTACTCCTGGATTGTTATGCGCTGCGGTCCTTCCTTCATAATTTATATATTTGGTGCGACAGTCTGGTACGTGTGCCTCTATTGCGTTCAGGTATAGCGGTAGCACCTGCAGCTTGTTCATGGGCTTCTGCGTTGGGGTGGAATTTTATTTTGTTGCCACATCCATCGGAGCAGCGCTACTGGCTCTTAGCGCTGTTTTTGGCATCGGCAGGATGATTTACTATTATTTTTTTTTTTTCAAAGTTTTAGATTTGCCACAGCATCGGCAGGATTTATGTGTACACTTTTCACTTTTTTTTTTTTCACTGTTTAATTGGCCATGAAATAATTAAAAATACCAATTTAGGATCGATGCTTGCCGTGGCAGGATCGCCATGTAATAAGCATTTATTACGTTGTCTTTATTCATATGCCTATAATGCCGTAGATGTTGGCATGGCAAGTTTGTTTCGCTTATTGTCTATTACAATGTTTAGGCTATGCCCTTTTATACATTAATCTACTTACAGTTTATCAATACAAAGTGATGGTGTGTCATGCATGCACTTTGTATTGTTATTGTTTATGCAGGGTTTCAAATGACCGCTGCTTTTTGGTTCATGTTTGTTTACATTTGCACAATGGAATGTGCAAGGTAAACGAACTTCAAAATATAGGGCATGCATGCTACAATACTACACAAAGCTTCCCTGTTCTCACAAGATACTATGTCGTTCTCCGATGGCAGTGGCCAACAGGTCTTCAACTATTATCGTCTACGATTGATCACTAGATCAAATAGTTTAGTCCTTTTTAGTCTTCGGTATAACCTTGCGTCGTTTGTTAACGTGGCTACCTCAGAGTTGACATGATTCTGAAGGCGTTCATGATGTTTTGCGGCATGCTTCAGAATCTTTTTCCGAACAGTGTCGATGCGTAAGTCCTTATGAATATCAGTGTTCCTGACATACCAGGGAGCGTCTAGCGTGTTACGCAGCAGTTTGTTTTGGAATCTTTGAATTACCTCGATTTGGCTTTCTGCGGCACAGCCCCACAACTGTATACCATATAGCCAGACCGGGGTTAGTATTTGCTTGTATATTAATATTTTATTTTGGAGTGATAAGGCAGATCTCCTGCCAAGAAGCCAGTGATAGAGAAGAGAAAGAGAAACATAACTAAAGAAAAAGGAAGCTTAACACATTAAATTAATTTGGTTAGGGAGTGCAGGGCGATTGTAAGCATCGAAGAGTAATTAAGCAAGCTTTATATCGCTTTCATCATCAAAAAAAAAAGAGCAGATGGAAAAGATAAACAAGTGAATGAAAATTTTTGTTTGAAGATGGCTTGCGCGTCATTTTTGGTGTTGTGCATAGTTTGGTCTGTTTTTTCTTTTTTTTAATTTTATTTGCTAGCTCCAGCCGTCGCGATACTTCAGGAAAGCGCTTTCTATGGAGGATCGATCAATTTGATAAGCAAAGTCTTTTTGTTCTTTTTTAATTATTTTATTATTTTTGGAAAAACATGTGTCAACATCCTTTTTTTTATGAAAAAGTAGAGGAGAGAAAAAAAACGGAATAAGCATAAAGTAAAACTAGAAAGGCAGGGTTATAGTCTAGTGTAACCGTACCCAATCCAAAACTGAATATATAATTTTTGTTGCTTTAATATTTTGTATTCATTACGTAAGGATCTCTCAAGAAAAAAATTTTTTTTTTTTTATTAAAAGCCATTTTTCGGCCGATCGTTCCTATGGCAGCTATATGTTATAATAAATCGATATTTATCATATTCGGGAATATGATTGGATTTTACTTAAAATACTCCAAAATTTGGTAACGATATCTTAATAAACAAAAAAATTTCTCTCAGTAAATGTTGTTTTTCGGCCGATTGTTCATATGGCAGCTATATGATATAGTAAACCGATATATATCATTTTTATATATATACTAGCTGACCCGGCAGACGTTGTTCAGCGCTTTTCCAGTATATAAATATTAAAATCAGCGGACCTGCAGATGTTATCCTACGCATTTATACAACTATCTTACTCCCACTCAGTAATCAATGCGAACATAGTAACAGCGAAAACGTAGTGTAATTGCCGTTATTATTTTGCACATATATACGTTAGAGGAGTTAGTTGTTTCAGTTTACACATATTATGAGCCTGTGTTGGTTCATTTGGCAAATTTACTCAGCAAATACCCTACTGGGACATACATATGCATCTAATTTAGTTAGTTTTTATTTGATTTCGTTTGATTTGCTGCATGCATTTTAGCTAACTAATTTGTATACTAATTTAATAGAAATAGTTTTGAGAAATCATAACAACAAAATATGAGAAGCAGCATTTCGTTAAATAAATAAGCAAATAAGAATATATATACATAGTAAGTAGTTGGTCGCTTCTGGCTTGCGCTCTCTGTAGTCGCGCTGAGTGTACGACCGTCAATTTTGGTGGTTGTTTTGCGCACCGCGCTCTCAATTGTCTGGTTGCGCATTTGCCTCTCAATTTTTTGAAAACATAAGAGCGTAAGCCATAGTTTCTTGTGTGTGTTTATTGTAATTTTAGTTGTTGTACTTTTCCGAAATGTGTAGGCAGTGTGTACGAAATTTATAAAAACTGACTTCACTTCATTTTTTACCCGATTTAAATGACAAAAAAAATAAAAAGAAAATCGTACAAACCTTCTCCAGAGAATTAAGAACACAACAAAAAAAAAATCAGCCAAATCGGTCAAACCGTTCTCAAATGCGGCATGGTCAAACGGATTTTGCCAAGCATTTTTATAAATATGTATAGATATAGATAGATATATCATTGGGCATTAGGTATAACTATTAAATACATATTTTGGTAATGATATCTTGAAAAACAAAAGGGTTTTGGTTACTAAATGTGGATTTTCGTCCGATCGTTCCTATGGCAGCTATATGTTATAGGTCGAATATCGAAAAAAAAAAATAAACTTGTTATGCCTATGGATTGGGCGAGTCATCATGCCCAATTTGGTGGTTGTAGGTCTTACCGTCACCGAGATCCGTTTGTTCATACAGACAGACAGACAGACGGACATGGCTAGATCGACTCGTCTTTCGATGCTGATCAAGAATATATATACTTTGTGGGGTCTACCACGCCTCCTTTTTCCTGTTACATACATTTGCACAACTTTAATATACCCTTTACCATTTTTTGGTACAGGATATAAAAAGAAAAAGAAATAATAGAGAGAAGACTATTCACTGGAAGTATTTAAAAAAAGAAGATAAGAAAAAAAAGCGAGGTGATGATAACGTAACGATTGTTTCAACATTTTTCAGCTTCTTTTGCGCAAATTTGTTTACACGTTAAGAGAAAAGATTTTTTTTAGTTAATTCGCGCAAATTTGTAAAAAGAAAAAAACGGAAAAAGCAAGCGAAGGGCAAGAAAGAAAGGAAACGCGACAACAAAGAGAGCATGTTGATAAAGAGCATTTTTACTGTGATTAGCCTTTGATTAATCTTTTGATTGCCATTTAGGAGTATAAATTTTAAGAGCTGAGTAACAAAACTATAGCATGCTTGCAATTTTATATTTTCTAGGTACATATATTTTTAATGTCATTTTTGTTTTTTTATCTACTTGTACATTTTTTTCAGTTATTTTTTGCCAGTGCGTAAGTAAGTGCTCTGAAGAGAAATAGTTTACCTTTATATGCATTTTATTAGTATGTTTGAGACTAGAGTTTAATTATTAATGCGTTTTTTTTCTATTTTTTCGCCTATGTAAAGATCTTTTTATATTCTTACTAGTAAGCCCTAGCAGACGTTGTTCTGCCGCAAGCCACTTTCTACATTTCAAATTATTACGCAATTGCGCCATTCTCAAACGCACTCCAGTATTTTCTTCCTGAACTTGTTCTTCGGTTCTTTGGGCTCTTCTATTTCGAATCCTTCTAGATTTATTTGTATCACGGCTCAAATTGGCCCCTTTGCGTTTTATTGGCATTGTTCACTGTACAATACAAATAAGATAGAATAATTTTTGATTTTATGATAAACGTATAAAAATAATTTATACTTACAACTCAATAGACGTTGTTTGCGGTAACTCGTGACACGTGTTAAGTATTTTAGAGGTTATGTAAATCACTTAATTAACTGATCGTGCGAATTACACTCAAAATTAAAACACTAATAATAACCGAAAACTGTAGAGAGAGTGAGAAAAGGCTTATTGTTTGACAGAAATATGAAACCCTACTCCGTTGTGTTTACTGTAGGGTTGTATGTATTTTTAATACCAGATAAAAAAACACTTAGAGATTTGAAAAATAGATAGTAGCCGATTCTCAGACTTACTGAATATGCATAAAAAATTTCATAAGAATCGGTCAAGCCGTTACGGAGGAGTATGAGAACAAACATTTTCACACGTGACACGAGAATTTTATATATATAGAGATATTAAATTTCATGAAATCGGTTATATCGTTTTTTTTTCTTTGCCATTGAATTGGTGTCGGTGATGTCGAATTTCACTCTTTGTCTAAGTGTTTTTTTTTTCGTTGTTGAACGCACATAGTGAGTTATGAATTTATAAACGCATCATGATTTGGTTGCATGTCGGTCTTTAGGTTACTGCTACAGTAACAAAAAACAAACTTACAAAAGATGCTAGACTAGATAAATTTGTACGGACACTTCTTCCCTTTTGGCTCAAGCGACTCGCCGAATTCGATCTAGTGGATTCAGCGGCGTCCTGCCCCTTTTCTTGAACTGTTGCTTTTTGATTTGAAGTGTGCTCTACTTTTTTGAGTAATTTCAGCTGCAGAAAATACTATTTTTTTTGTTTCTTTTTAGTGTTAGCTTGGTTAATTTGTAATCGTATGTCATTACACGCGAAAGTAAATAATTTAACAGAAAACTAAGAAGGGGTAAAGAGTCAGCAGAGAGGAGCACGACCACCACGACCATTTGACGACGAGCTAGGGCCAGTAAAATTTTTTTTTTCGCGTGTGCCCTGTCCGTTGCAAATGTTAGCCTACCCTAATATGCCATGCTGGCATCAGCACGTTACAGTTATCATATTGGTACTTCGCCACTTGCAATTGTAAATCTATCTTTATGTTCACATCTATTTCAGTATAATCAGTGAGTCGATATGTGGACACCAAATGTACCTGATAATCATTTCATTAAATCTAATCTGTTCGGAGCAGCGGTCCTAATTGTGTTTTATTTTTATTTATTTTTTCTCTTTCTTTACTATGCCCTGCACGGCAATTACGTTACAAATTTTTAACTCTCTTTTCTTGCCCTGTGCGGCAAAAATTCACTCTTATTATGCGCAACGATCCCAACGCAGTATATATTTCTTGTAAGAACTCTCTGTTATCTATTTTTCGTTTTCTTTCACACTATTTATTTTTGCTTGCTTTGTCGCCGTGCAATTATGTGCATAAAACAGTGCAAAAAGCAAGTGCGCTATATAAATTAAAATAAACATTTTTGTGAAGTATTTAAAATTGAAACTTTTTTTTCCTTAATCCACAAAAGAGTGGACAAACATTTTGGTGACCCCGACGTGATGATAATTTAATCGGTTGGATTTAAATTATAACTTCTATTATGCAAAACTTTTTTTGGTGATGATAATTTTAATCAGGTGAATTTAAATTATCACTTCTATTATACAAAATTTCCGTTCTTTTTTTGTGTGCATTTAATCGCCGGTTATTTTAATTGCTATTCGCACGTGTGGATTTATTGAAACATTGATTTTTAACGTCGTCGTCGTCGTCGGACGTCACAGTATATATAGCAATATATATACATATATATATTTTTATTTTCAATATATCCCAAAGTCAACCAAATGAAACACATGTATTTTATTTGAACAAGATATTTATTTTGTTCATTCTTTCTTCATCCTTCTTTCTTCACTACTTGCAACAGACTAACTTAACTAAACTTTAACTTAAGAACAAGAACGCACAATCACTAAGCACACTGACGAAATTCAGTTTCCACAGAATTCCCGCGAGCTCATTGCAGACTGGCGCCACCATAGATCAGTTCAAAGTCGCATTCTACTAGTACAACGCATTTTGCTTTTGCTCTATTCACAGGAATATTGAATCATACAAAACACATTTGGTTCAATTCCTGTGAATCCAACAATATATATACATAATAGCGCAAGCCGCTATTATAACATTAGGTGCATAGCGGGCAGTGTTTTCGGTTCAGTGACTATATAAAGTTAACATTGTGTTGTATATAGTGAATTAAATTAACCTAAAAGTGCAGTTTGGTTTTGTGACATTTTATTTCAATATTTTTTTTGACAATTTAGACACCGCAAATTTTGTAAGAATTTCGAATGAAGAGCAGTCAAATTCGCGCTTGGAATTTCTAAAATTAAAGGCTCTCGCAATGTTCAACCGGCTTGAGTGCATGCGAACTAACCTAAACCAAGAAAAAGCGCAAGGGTTAGATGAGTATGAACTCAAAGTTCATTTGAAGTCCGCGGAAGATTTAAAAGTGAAGTATGAGGCTGCGCACACGGATTTAGAAGAATTAAATTTTGATTCAATTTCTGGTCTCATTCCGGACCGATTTAATTCTTCGTGTATAATTATAAATGCGCTTTTAGAAAAAGAAATTGGTAAAAGAACAAACGTTCCCCATTGTTCCACATTTCGCGCGCACGATATTCAACCGGTTATAGCTAGCTCCGAACGGTCGCGTCTGCCGTTAATTTCTCTTCCCAAGTTCAGTGGCGCCTACACTGATTGGACCAATTTTTTCACCACCTTCACTACAATCATCGACAACGAGAAGGATCTCACCGCAATTGAGAAGCTTCACCATTTGCGCAGTAGTTGCCTAAGTGACGCTGCGCATAAATCGTTGGATACCTCGGAGGCTTATTATAACATTGCTTTGCAACTGTTGGTTAACCGATATAATAACAAACGATTCATTTTTCAGGCACACATCAGGGAGATATTTGGTCCAGGTAAAGCGGACTCAACAGCAGGCAGCTTGCGCAAGCCTTGAAATCACTTGGCAGCAAGGAACAAAGAGCAGACTCCATCCTCATTCAAGTTTTGCTTAAAATGCTGGATAAGAAAGTTTTCCCAACAACGAACTGCCATCATGGAAGAAGATTACAGAATTTTTAGTGAGGCAATGCAGCATGTTGGAAAACATTGAGCATGTATATACAGGACAAAATCAGCAAGTATCCAACAAAACCGTGAGTACAAATAAAGGCTGTAGCTGCAAATAATACAAAAAATGCTTACGTGTTGTGCAATGAAAGCGCGCACCATATAAATTCTTGCAAACTGTTTCTGAATCTATCACCATAGCTTCGCTCGGACGAAGTCAAGAAATTAGGGCTATGTTTGAACTGTCTGAAAGTTGGGCATCGGTCGCCTGATTGCAATTCGATTTTTTCTTGTAGAACTTGCCATTTAAGGCATCACACATTTTTGCACTTTAGCCACTCTTCGCCGATCTCAGTCAGCACTCCTGTTTCTTCGCAACCATCTTCATCACAATCCAGCGCCATGATTGCAAAGTCGCCTGTTTCTTCAAACCAATCCACCTTATCTCTCCTTCCAATCTTCAACTCGCTAATCCAAATTTCAGCACGTCTCAAAGGATCGACTTGCTCATCGGAGCAGGTCTTTTCTTCGAGTTATTATGTGTAGGTCAAGCTACAAAGCTTCGAGTTGTATTCGATGGCTCTGCAACCACCTCTTCTGGCTTATCACTAAATGATATACTAATGGCTGGACCCACAATACAGCCAAAACTTCTTAGTACGCTTGTTCGGTTCCACACAAACTCCATTGCCTTACCAGAAGACATGTGTAAAATGTTTCGAGGTGTCAGAATCACTGTTCCTGACAATATGCTTCAATGCATCTTGTGGCGAGACTCACCCAAGGATGATATTCAAATATACAAACTTGATACCGTAACATATGGCACCAAACCAGCAGCGTTTCTGGCTATACGGTCAATGCATTAACTTGCGTTTGATGAAGCATCAAGCTAACCCATAGGTTCACAAATCATTTTAAGAGATTTCTACGTCGATAATATGATATCAGGAGGAAACACATTTCACAAGTTCTTGAAATCAAGCAGCAAACCACTGACGACCTTCTTGCCTGAGGAAATTTGAAATTACGAAAATGGTGCTCAATTAATTCTGACATACTTGATGATGATCCAATTAAAGACATGTTGCTATTCTCCATCTTACCCCGCAAATCAACGCTGGCAAGCATAATAAGCGGTCCATATTGGCAACAGTAGCCCGCTTTTATGATCCGCTTAGACTCATCGGCCCAGCTTTAACCAGAGCAAAAAGGCATGCAAGGCATGTGTAGAAACAAATTGGAATGGGATATAAGCCTACCACAATTACTAGATACAGCTTGGTCAACCCTGTGCAATGATTTTAAAAATATGCAACACTTAGCATTTCCCCACTTTATATTACAAACAGATGCATCACTTGAAGTACACGCCTTTTGCGATGCAACCCTTGAAGCATACGGTGCATGTATTTACGCTCGCTCCTGCAAGAATGGCAAGGTTAACGTTCAATTACTATGCTCATAGTCACGCGTAGCACCACTCAAAACTCTTACAGTACACAAATTAGAACTGTTGAGCTGAGCAGCTGTTAAACGAAATCGTAAAATTAAAAATTTTTGATTGCCCTTTTCATTGTTGGTCGGACTCCTCGGTTGTTTTATCCTGGCTGCAAGAGGAATCTTCAAAATTTAATGTCTTCGTCGCAAATCGCGTCTGCGTTATTCAACAACTCGCTAGTGGAATGTAGTGGCATTACAAACCTACTGCAATTAACCCAGCTGATATTTTGTCAACAGGAGCTTCACCAGCTGAATTATTCAATTCGTCGCTTTGGTCGAAAGGCCCCGACTTCTTGAAAGGTTCAAGGAGTGGTTAGCCTTAGCACTGCATTGCTAAGCACAATTTGCCAGAAGTTCACCAAAAGGTCTTACTCTCCTCGTCAGTTCGTGCAGATTTATCACTAGAATTCAAATGTATAAATTCCTTTTCAACGATGCAGCGCATATTTGGCTACGTACACAAATTTATCACTTCTGCGAAATCATCGCTACTTACATCAGAAAACATTCAATGTCGCACACATTTGCTAATTCGTATCGTCCAAAGGGCGAGTCTTTGGCAGGATTACAAATCTCTATTAGCAAACATCTGTATCGATTCGTCAAGCAGCCTGGCATCATTATCCCCTTTTTTAGAAGCAGAAGGACTTATTCGTGTAGGCGGTCGTCTGAAAAACTCCGCACTCAGCTTTCAAACTCGTCACCCGATCATTCTAACAAGAAACCAACCTTTAACCTTTGCTGTTATTACACCCTATCCTTTTTTTACATGGTAGATACGTGTACTAGGTAACCGTGTAAAAAAAAAATCATGTAAAAAAATACACGCGACATATGGAAAATTAGGGGATACGTTCCACAACTTTAAAAAATCGTGTAAGATGCGAAAACTTCAAATATTTTCCCAACAAACCGTGCAAAAAAAGTAATAATTCTATTCATATTACATAAAAAACATTTAAATTACTACAAATTTAGTCCATAAGTATTTATAACATAAATAAAAATCAATATCGCAATTTTGAGCACTTAATTGGGCGATTAGAAAAAGCTTAAAGTCAAAACTAGAGATTTCAGTAAGTGCGACAGACGCAAATAGAATGATTATTTTTCATACCGAAGTTCGATGGTGATTACTTAAAATGGCAACAGTTTTATAACTTATTTCATAAAGTGATTCATAAGTTGTCAATGCCCATCATACAAAAAATGTGGTATTTGAAAACGAACGTATCTGGTGAAGCAGAAAAATTATTTCGCCACCTTTCCCTAACAGAAGGAAATTATTAAACAGCCTGGACAATGCTGAATGAAAGGTTTAATAATAAGCGAGTCCTAACCCATTCTTTAATACAAAAGCTACTTGATCAACCATCAACAAACAATGATGTGAAAACAATAAAAAATTTAAATGACATTGTACGTGAAACGTTGTCAGCATTAAACAATCTTGAAATCAATACTGGCACATGGGATCCAATGCTTCTTTGCATTCTAACAAAGAATTTGGACCGACAAACTCATATACTATATGAACAATCAATAAAAAACAGTAAGAAATTTCCTGTTATTTTTGGAGCAGCGATTACTGGCACTTAAAAATATTCTATCGTCAGACCGAAAACAAAAACAAAACACGCGTGCTTCAGCAGAAACTGAGCAAACATTTACATATATGTAATTATTGCAAGAAACCAAATCACTCTATCTTTAAATGCAATGAATTCTTTTAAAAAAGCCTCCAGCTGAACGTCAAACTAAAGTTGACAGAGCGCCGAAATCAACACTAATTGCAACCAAAAATTAAAAATTAATTGATCAAATTCGTCATAACAATTCGTTCAAAAGGCTAATCAGAATTGTAGCATATATCATGCGGTTTAACAATAAAAAATTCTGTTCGAGCACTACATTGAGCTTTGAAGAGATCGAACATAAGACATAAAGCAATTAAACAAATTTCGAGAAGTTGAAAAATCTAGCTCACTCAACACTTTGACACCATTTTTGGATCACGACTCAATACTACGAGTAGGAGGAAGACATGAAGCAGCCGCAATATCATTCAATGCGAAACATCCAATATTACTTCCTTACAATAATGCAATTGCTAAATTGTTGCTTGAACAAATAACCAAGGCTGTTCATTTGGAACTTGTGAGTGACTTCACTACGGAGGCATTCATAGCCGCTTTAAAGCGATTTATCAGCCGACGAGGAAAATGCCAAACATTACACTGTGATAGTTGCAAGACCTAGAAGACGCGATTTTCCCAAATAAGGCAAAAACACAAATTATTGAAGCCTGCAACAACAAAGGAGTAAACTTCAAGTTTTTTCCTCTCAGGGCTCCTCATTTTGGTGGACTTTGGGAAGCCGCTGTTAAATCCGCAAAACATCTCCTCTTAAAAAATGTCACTACAGCCAATTTGACGTATGAGGAATTAGAGACAGTGATAATCGAAATTGAGATAATTTTAAATTCACGTCCATTAACACCAATATCAAATGACCCAAATGATGTGACTGCGTTAACTCCAGGTCATTTTTCGATTGGAGAACCATTGACGTCACAAGCAGATAGTGAGCCGTCACAACAACCGAAATCTTTAGGACAGCGATGGCAAGCGGTATCCAAGTTAAAACACGCATTTTGGACTCAATGGTCCAGAGAATACTTACAACAGCTACAACAGCGCCAAAAATGGAGAAGATTAATGTCAAAGAAGGAACGTTAGTACTCATAAGGGAAGACAATACTCCAGTTCTACAATGGCCAATGGGAAGAATTACAAAACTTTTCCATGGCAAAGACAATTTTGTTCGTGTAGTAGAAATAAAAACTGCAAGAGGTACCTTTAAGAGAGACATACAACATATTGCTCCCTTATTTTATGAAGAGGAACCTACATACAAGCATCCATTAGATGAAGAAGAATTAGCAGACAAACATGAAATCTCCAACATAGATCAACCACCTAAAAGAAATAGGTTATCAAGTGGATTGTCTCCAATTGCGATGTTGATGGCAATAATATTATTGTTACCTATAGTTTTTGCACAATCAATAAATATTACGCAATTTCAAGAAAGGCCTGGCATACTATTCGAGAAAGTTGGCACAACTCGTTTAGCAACGGCTGACTGGATTATCATAGCATATTACGATGTAGCTGAGAAAGGACCGATGGACCGAATAAAAAGAAAGCGTGTCTTAACGCGGTTGCGGTTCTTTCGATAATGATTTATTTAATTTTAGAAATGAAAAAGCTTAATTATTAACAAAGGTTTTTGCTTATGTATAAAAGGGCAACGCTCCCATGCAATGTACAAATCATGCGCGACTAAGTAGGTCGCGCGAATTGCAGTCACAGCATTTCCAAATACAGCGGTTGACTTAGTGGTCAACGCGGAAATTTTGTGCTCGCATTACTTGTTTATGCAAGCAAAGTGCTGCATATTCATATTTATTATTTAGTTTAAATTATATGTGTCACAAAGTGAAACACTTCTTTTATGCATTGCATGAGTACGCTACACCTCCCTTTTTTTTAAAAATAACGTAATTTATGTAGTTATTTACGTTGATATTGAATGGTTTTTAATTGTGAATGTATAGAAGTGTAATTAAATGGTGTTAATAAGTAGGAAGTTATTTGTTATTATAGTTAAATTTTTTTTTTTTTTTTTTTTAAATTTCTTTGTGTTATTGTCATAGAACTCCTTTTTTTTTTTATTCATTTAATTATTAAAAAAAAAATTTTTTTTTTATTTTGCGGTTGATCAGACCTATTTTTTTTTTTTAATGAAATGATTTTAACCTATTCTTATGGACCTTTTGTTGTTTGTCGTTTATATCTTTTATCTTTATATTGTCCTTATCGTCAATTTTTACTACTATAATCTTTAAAATTTGTTGAAATATTTTTGATTTGACACCACTGTATGTCTCTCTTCTTCAATATGCTGTTCGTTGAACCTAACGGACATTCTTCTGTTATTTATTTATTCTTCCATTTACAGTAAGTTTCGTTTGCTGCATGTAATTTTTAGTCTCAAATAAACCATAGATCTAATAGGTTATGGGCCCAGCAGCAGCTGGCTACGCGTAATAGGAAAATTTGAGATTCGGTGATTAATTAAATCGAAAATAAT
>JBAMBQ010003751.1:0-11320 GCA_037044495.1 Stegana nigrithorax
CGTCGCGTGTCCCGTGCTGCTGTGTGCCGCGTTGGGACGTCGGGGGCAGCTGCTTTGGTTGCATATTTTATAACTTTTGCTACGTTGTTGTTGTGTGTGTGCTTACAGATTTTGCACATGCATATCGCCAGCATTGAGAAGCTGCCGCTGAGCACAACGGGTTCGCCGCTGCTGATACGCTGCAAGACGTTCCTGTCGGTGACGTTTGTTATACCAAAGGATTCCGAGTGTCATGACGTTTACACTTCGTTGATTAAACTGTTTCAGCCAGGTAAGCGACGTGGCTGTGCATCGGTCCCGATACATTTGTGCGCTGACTAAACTATGCTCCAACTATCCTCCTGTCTGTATTGTTTACAGTTTCGATAAATAAATTATATTGCTTCAACTATCAGCCCGCTAAGGATGATTTCCCGAAGAATGCCGGCTGGGACTTCTTTAAATTGGAGAATGAATTCAAACGTCTGCGCGTGCCGAACGAAACCTGGACACTCTGTTCGCTGAATGCCAATTATGAGCTCTGCGACACATATCCACGTCAGATCTATGTGCCGCTGGAGGCGAACACCGCCATGCTGATCGGCAGCTCACGGTTTCGCTCGAAGGGACGCCTGCCGGCACTCACCTATTTACATTCCAATAAGGTAAAATCTTTAGTCAAACTTATTGGCTTACTGAAATCTGCAACTGTCTTCTTTTTTACACCCCTCCCCCACCCCATGTGTGCAGGCATCGATTAGCCGCTGCAGTCAGCCATTGTCGGGCTTCAGCGCGCGCTGTCTGGAGGATGAGCAAATGCTGGAGGCTATACGGAAAACGAATCCAAATACCGACTACATGTATGTGGTGGACACGCGACCGCGGGTAAGGACACGACACAGCACGCTGTGGCAGAGCTTAAGTGAAAATTTATTTATTATGCGCTTTTATGCTATTATGTCTGCACAGATTAACGCCATGGCGAATCGTGCCGCGGGCAAAGGCTACGAGAACGAGGCATTCTATGAGAATATTAAATTCCATTTCCTTGGCATTGAGAATATACATGTGCAGCGTACGAGTCTGCAGAAGTTGCTCGAGGCATGCGAACAGAAGGCGCCCACGATGAGCGCTTTTCTCAGTTCGTTGGAATCATCCGGTTGGCTAAAGAATATACGTTCCATTTTGGATACCTCCAGGTGGGTGCTTGTGTGTGTCTGCGCAGATTGCCCACGTAGCCACACGCACACACACAATTTACGCGCGCAGCGCACTGCTCATGTCATGCTAATTGCCTAAGGCAAACACTTTATGTGTTGCATGTCTATGTTGATGATGATGATGATGATGATGTGCCCTGCTCTGCTCTGCTCTGCTTTGTTGTGCTGCGCTGTGTAGGCGTGTGCTGGGCATTGTTGGCAATTTGCGCTGGTAATTGTGTTTATGTGTAAATCATGTTTAACGCTGCTAAATCTCATATAACTCCACCGTACACACACACTCACATCCACACATGTACACACACACACATACATACATACATACATACATACATATATATATATATGTATGTATAAATACATAGTTTCATAGCGAATGCCGTCGACAAGGGCGTCTCGGTTGTGGTACACTGCTCGGATGGCTGGGATCGCACGGCACAGGTTTGCTCGCTGGCTTCCTTAATGCTGGATCCATATTATCGCACGATCAAAGGTTTTCAGGTAAGCGGCATAACTGCAAGGCTACCTACCAACATTATGCGCTGTCATGTTTAACTTCTACATTTGCTTCTGTGTCATCGTTAGGCGCTCATAGAGAAGGATTGGCTGGCCTTTGGACATAAATTCAGCGAACGCTGCGGTCACATACAAACGGACACGCGCGAAGTGTCACCAATTTTTACACAATTTCTGGATTGTACCTGGCAGCTGATGGCGCAGCGTAGCGATGCCTTTGAGTTTAATGAACGCTTCCTGCTTATACTGCACGATCATGTGCACTCGTGCCAGTTTGGCACGTTCGTCGGCAACTGTGAGAAGGATCGCCTGGACCTGAAACTCAGCGAACGCACATTCTCGCTGTGGGGCTTCATGACAAATCATTTGAATGAGTACATTAATCCGCTCTATAAACCGGACGTGGATGAGACAATTAAAGCGAATTTGGCACCGCAATGCATTAAGTAGCAACACGTCATGTAACATCATTAGCATGTGATGTTGATTTCATTTTGCCTTTGCAGATTCTGGCGCGGCATGTACAGTCGTTTCGAGAGTGGCATACATCCGCGTGAGCCACTCGGTGATTTGTTGCTTGTCAGCAAGGATCATTGCAACTCGCTCGAGGATCATGTGCAACATTTAACCAAGGTTAGTTGTGCCCGGCAGCTTGCATTACTTTTTTTTTTTTGCCATATCTAATAAATTCATGCAAATCCATGCGAATCCCACATTGCAGCGCATCGCAAGCTTCAAAAATTATATCTCAAAGTCAGCCAAGAAATTGCAGGATGCAACAACAAAGCCCAGCAAAGATGCTGTTGCGGCGGAAATAAATGATAACAAGTGAGTGTCCACACGTCCGTGTGTGCTAAAGTAGAAAGCAGCAATTAGGTAGGGACAAGTATTTCACCCATGCAGCCTTGAAAAATCTCTAACTTAACAGTAAAACGAAACTAATGATTATAATAAAATTTAAAACAGGCGAAATGCTCAGCATAACAAAGCAGCTTAGACTGCCGAATGCTAGGCCAAGTCAATTTGTGCCAACGGTTTTCTGCTTTAGACATAATAAATCTCAAAAAAAATCAGCCAATGGCCAAAAATACTTGTGAACAATTAAAAATAATTATCATTATGCGTATGGCATAAATATTAATGTACTTTGTGTCTGCTGCAGGTACAACTATGACAAAAAGATGAGTGAGCTATCGGCGGCGGACGACGATCATCCCTTGAAGTCGCACGAGATGTCCTTTGCAAATCTTTCGGTATGCATTATTGTGCTCGGCATGTCTTAAGCGTCGCCGCTAATAACTTTTCTTTTTTTGTTTTGGTTATAGTTATCGGAAATCGCCAATCCCAACAGTCTACAGGAGGAAGTTAATTCAGTTGCAGTGGATTGGAAGCCGATGCGCAATGTGAACGCCTGCGTCTGCTCGACGCCCTTCGATCAATTTAGCAAGAAAGTGTGTTTAACAAAAGATGAATTACATCTACATTACATTTGTTTATAATTTTTTGTTTCTGTATTTGTTTGTTTTTTTTATAGACGCATTGCTGGAAGTGTGGCGACATATATTGCGAGCGTTGCATTGACAAGAACATCGCGTTACCTGGACAGGACAGCGGCAAGCCGGTGCCCGTGTGCCGCAACTGTTATCGGCATTTACAGAAGAACAGCCCGTAAAGCTGAATATCCTAGCATTAATTATACAAACAAATAAAAAAAATCTTCAAGTAAATTAAGCGCAGCATGTTGGTGCAATTGATTGTTTGTTTGATTGAATATAATGCATGTGCAAGTTATCGACTCATTTTTGTTACATTCAGCCTACGAAAAATACATTTTTGAAACTATAAATTATTGCAGTTATATATGAAAAAGTATATTTATCATAAAAATAACAAATTAAACATAATTGTTGCATTTGTAGCAGTAGTAACTATTGAGTATAACTTAAATATACATATAAATATATATATAATTTTTTTTTTTTTTTTTCATTAAATTTTATCAACTACATATTATATATACAACAAATATACACAATTATGTTAGTTGCTACATTGATACGCTATAAAGCCAGATTTTACGCCCAGCACCTGCTGCTTTTGTTTAATTATAAGTTAGCACAAATTACGCGTAACATTTAAAAAAAAAAAAAAAATAGAAAAGTTGAAATAACAGAATATTGAATTTGAATTGAACAACAATCGTAACATTAATTAAGAATTTTAAGTGCACCCAAAGTAGTCAATTTACATACGTCACGCCCAATGCATTTCCCCCATTAACCGCCTTAACTAAGCAAAGCAAACGCATGATAGTACAATATACATACAAATATATAAATAAAGAATTATAAAGCCGACATGTTAAGCAAAATATGGTGTTAAAATGTTAAACAAAAAACAAAAAAGAAAAACAAAAAATAATGAAAGGAAAAGCGTAAACACGCAAACGCGTTATCTGTACTATTTGTCAAATAATCAAAATAACCAAACAATAATAATAATAAAACAAAAAAAAACACAATCACAAAGCGAAATAAATACGCAAGCTAAGCAATTTTATCCAACAGTTTGTCCTTTCATTTCACGTAGCTAAGAATGTTGAATTATCTGCGCAAAAATCCGTGTGCGTGAATCTGCGTCCAGTCTGCATAATTAATAATTTAATGTGTAACAATTTACTCACCAACACAACAGCTGACTTTAACACAAGCAAAACACTTGGTTTCTGAAGTAGTTCCAATTAGTGAAATATTCAAATTTCTGGATCTTGTTGTATTCGAATAAAAATAGAAAAATGGAGAAAACACTTAAAAAACACAGTATGCAAATTATTTTGCGCTACATTGTCAGTTTCCTGCAGCACACCAACATCTCTGGAATGCAGCACCTGGCGCGCAGGCAGCAGCTCTTGATCGAGTTGTAAGTGCAACGCTTGTGCCAAAACTGCCGTCTTCACTTGGCGTAGCTCGTGTGCTGCAGGGCACCGGAGTAGCAGCTAAAGTGTTGATCCAAAGTATTACCTTGAAAAGGTGAACTCGTAGAAAATCTTACCAAGGCGTTTGTCTGGCATAACAAAGTTCTGTTTTCACGGTTCACATTTTCGAGGTACTACTGTGTGTATGTATGTACATATGACAATTTAATTGGGTTTTTAGCATTTTTTGGCTATTGGCCTGTAGCCTATTGCTGTATGCCACAATTACCAGCAGCTCTCGCCTGGCGCTACTGAATCATGACAAAGCTGTTTGCATCACTGCGGAAATCGATGATATCAAATTTACATGGCAAATTCCAGCATTTACATTCTGTCCGGTGCCTGTGCTGCTCTTAAACAAATCCAATCTCTTATATCTAAGTGGAAACAGTGAGAAAGCTACAATAATTAAAGAGCTGGAACGCCTGCTGCGAAGGACGATTTCCTCAACGGAAAATGTTGCCATATTGAATCATAAGATACCGTCCAGCCAAGTTATGCCCAAGATATTCAAGTAAGCCAATGTACCGTGTACGTGACGCTTGACTTTTGCGTTGACGTCGGTGAGTGATTTATTTCAGCTTGACGGAGTCTTATGCTATTCACCTGAATGGCATGCCGGCGCATAAGATAATGACCGATCTGGGCATTTGCTATAGTTTCCACAGTCAGTTGTACAGCACTGTGGATACCAGGTAGGCGCGTTGTCCCGTTGCTGAACACAGTTATCCTAACAATTGTCAAACCCATGCAGTCACTATGGCGACACTAAGTTGGAAAACACTGCGCAGCCTTTTAAAGCGTATTTTGATTATTTCGAATATTTTCCATTGGAATTCGCCTTTGTGCATAATTTCACCGGCAGAGTGCAAGTGTTCATCCATGCGCAGGACGAGCTGCCCACCACTTGGAGTAAGCCGGAGTTGGTTCTTAATGGGCAAGAAAAGTTGCAGTATACATTCGAAACAGCCGAAATCGTGCATAATCCGTATTTAATTAGGTGTGCCAAATTGCGTCATGTAATAAATCAAATGAAATGAAATGAAATAAATGTTCATTGCAGCTTAACATCGCCGAAACTACGTCGCTGCTTAGCGCCAGACGAATCGCATCTGTTGATGTTCCCGCAAATGTATTCACGTCATCTTTGCCTAATGAACTGTCGTGCGCTGACCGCCATCACCCGCTGCGGCTGTATACCGCATTACTATGCGAATAAGCACTTACTGGCCGCACGGCCGCTCACGCCGATCTGCACTATAGTCGGACTCAATTGCCTAGCGAATTACGGTGTTGCGTTTCGAAATCTTATGGCAAAGAAGGAGATTAATTTTCATGGCGCCCAATGCTATTGTCAGCCCAATTGTAAAAGTCTTACAGCCATAGGCGTTACTAAGGTACGTTGCCTCTCACTCACACACATACGATGAGCCTAATGTTATATTGTGTCGCTGCGCACTGTGCAGGAAAAGTTCGACAATGCATCGGCAGCGTGGAGTCTGAAGCTGAGCATACCAATTCCCATTAAAGAACAATTGCACCGCAAGTTGTGTGGCACACTCGCCGATTATACCATCACCATAGGCAGTCTGCTGTCTTTGACACTGGGCTGCAGTCTGCTAAGTTTAATCGATATTTTGTATTACTGCACGCTGCGTTTATTTTGGTATCGACGTGGCTACACTGGTGCCGCAGAGACATAAGCCATTCAATCTAAATTTCATTATTTACTTTACGTATTTTAATCGTCTACAGCAACAGTTGTTAGTTAAAGAACAAAGATAATAAACAATTTAAGAATATGGCTAATAGCCAATTTCGGGTTTGATACGCAGTATCACAGGCACACTTGTGCAGGGCAGAATTGAAACTTCGGTTACAACGGCGGTGACCAGCTCCGGCGGTGTAATGTCATAGTTTAGATTGAGTGGCGTCATCTTGCTGCGCTTCTGCCAATCGAGTAGGGAGCACTTCTCGTTCACGATCAGATCATCCGGATTGCCAAGCTCATTGTAAACGATGGCATCGGTTTGAAAACGTTCGCTAAACTTGTGCGTCTCGCAGCACACCAGCACAGGGACATTATACGATTGCGCGACGAGCGCCACTTGCGCGGTGCCGGTACGCGCCATTACATATCCATTCGAGAGTAGCGCATGCGCGCCGAGCAATACCTTCGTCGCCTCCGACATGACAAAGCTGACGGCGTTTATGAGTACATAGGTGCAGCGTATGCCCAGCGCAGTCAAGCGACGCAACTGCTCCTGACCTTCGCAGAAGGGACGTGAATCGACGACAACCACACGGAAGTCAACCTGCCGCTGCTTGGCTTCCTCACAAATATACGTAATCAAAGATGAACTGCAAGTTTGACAGGTATTTGTTTTAACATTAAATATTATGACTGAATCTTTATACACCTACCAGCCAAAAGTGAGCAACACATCGCCATTGGTAATCTTCTCCTGCAACGAAGTGCTAATGGCTAAAGCAGCTTTGCCAATTTGATTCTCGATGTAGGTGTCGATAAAGTGACTCAGCAGTTCCTTGAGCTGTAAATGCAAAATATTAGCTCTCTATGCAAAAACATGAGACAGTTCCAACATGGCACTCACGTCCGTTTCGGGCTTGTCTGTTGGCAGCTGCAGTAACTGATGCTTAAACTGTTTGTAGGCATTGTTCACGGACACGGCAAGCGGTCGACATCTGTGCAAATGCTCAACATGCTGCTTAACAGCGGCCTCCAGGCTGCGTGCAAATTCCTTTTTGACGGGCGTTACGAAGTCCTGTACCACCGACTTAAGCGCATTGAGAAAGGCAATGCAGCGCGCATTGGAGCCGACAATCGTGCGTTTAGCATACTGCTCACCCAATCTGGTGATGCTTCCATGCAGATGTGGCTCATTGATGCAGCGGCTGGCGTCCATTTGCATGCGTTCCAAATGATTGAAGAGTTTTACGGTGACATCACGCGCCATGTTTGTGACAGTCTTTGCGGATGAGCAACTTGAGCTATTCAGTGACTTGTCAGGCGTCAAACTGGCTTGTGATTCCGCAGTCAAAGCTGTGGTTATTTTGCCCGCGTCCACTTTGGCTGCCTTTAACACCCCAACAGCTGGTTGCTGTTTTTTCGCCAGCGCTTGTGCCTTGGCTGCACGTTGCGACTCTTGAATGGCGCGACGCTCCGCCTTTGTAAGTGTTGGTTTCTTCTATGAAATGAATTATTTAATAATTATTTAGCTCATTTTGCCACAAGTCATTACCTTGTCCTCCGCAGCAGTCGCTTCTACATGAGCGTCGTGCGTGGTTTGTGCTGAATGTGTTACTTGAAGTTTAGCCAACTGTTGTGTAGCGTCCTCGGTGCTGCCAGCAGCAGCTGCAGCTTTGGCGCTTTTCGCTGCCAGCTTAGCAGCTCTTTTAGCTTCTCGTTCGGCTTTGATCTGCTCGCGTATCTTGTCAGCGCACTCAGTCACAGCGGCAGCAATTATAGTTTGTTCAGCTTTGAGTAAACTTTCTTTGCTTGCTTTGCCTGTCGCCGGCTTTTGTGTTATCGCATTATCTGGCGATACCGTTGCCGTTGCTTTGACAGTTTTAATTTCATTGACAGACTTGGTTTTCTTTGCTAGCTTTGCCAGTTTCTTCGCTTCTCTTTCGGCCATGATCTGTTCACGCGTCTTGCTCGATTCAGCATCATGCTCGCTAACGCTAGGATTCATTTTTGTAATTGTAGGCGTCTGCGTTTTTTGCTTTTCGCTAAAAGTGACAGTCAGAGCAGTCGACTTGCTGCTTGTTTGTTTTTGCAACACTGTCGGGATGTCCGAGCACTGCGCTTGTGCAGCTGACGTTGCTGGAGTCTCTGCTTCGTTGCTATTTTGTAGGCGATTGCGTTTGTTCCTGGGACGGTTGCGTTGCCGTTGTGGACGTTTTTTCTTTTTCTGGGTCAATGTTTGCTGCACTTGATTAACGTTCGTTGGCTTCTGTTGAATAGATACACTGATTAAAATAAGCCATAAACAATCATTTTTTTGTATTAGCATGATATGGTTATTTGGCGTAGCAAAACATGCAATTACTCAGTTGAGACGGAAAGCTAAGAAGCTGATGAAATAAACCAATTAATATTGAAAATTAAAGTGCACAGTATACCTTTGGCACCAGTTCGCTTGTAGCAACCATCTTTGTGGCTTGAAAAGACAGAACATAGAATATATGTGTTTTAATAATTTATTGTAAATTAAAATGGATCTAAAACAACGTTTCCAAAATAGAAAAAAATCTCTCTAAACATATGCAAAGAAATGGAAATTTACCGCTTTAGAAACCAAGAAACCAATCTAGAAAAATATTCACCGAGTTGGCTAGATCATTGTAAGCCACAACTCCAAGGGATTTAATAATTTATATGCATGACTTATGCTTCATTACTTTATACTGGGAAAGTTTACAAACAATCTTATTCTGGCCACATCGCATGTTGTCTAAAACCTGTAACATAAGTTACAATATTATTTGCAAGCAGTACTCACGAATTGTCACGTTGAATTTTTTAATTTAATTTAAAAAAAATTGTTTTTGCTTTTTTACGTTGCTGGAGTATATACTTCTTTAAAGTATTTTTTGCGAATTTCTACTGACACAGTCAGAAGAGAGGGGAGCTAGTATATGAGTGAGAAAAAGTGGTTTCGTGCTCTGCAAACTCTACTCCCCCTTCAATAACGCATTTCTTCTTATTTTTTGGGTCTCGAGACCCATTTGAAAGTGGTGACAGCCCTATATAGTAAACACCAATTTTGTAATTTTTATTCCAAAATCTTCTTATTTTTCCTATTATAAAATATCAAAACCTGTTCACGAAAATTAACATATAAATTCTGCATAGGGGCTCGAATCATATGCTCGCGAATAAACAGTGCGACTGCACAGGTAAAGAGCAAAAATCAGTGTTGCTTTCTAATTCAGTGTTGTTTAGCGATACTCTTGAAAAGTAGCGCAGCCAACTTTGCGTCGACTGTCACTTTGACAATTGTGTGAATTGGCTCGAAGGTAAGTTTAGTTGCTTTAGAAATTACATAATTTTTAGAAAACATAATTGTTGAATAATTTTTTGCGCTTGACAGTCTGTGGGAAATCTAGAATTACACAATGGCCGATAAAGTTGTTGCTGAAAAACCGGCTGGTCGCCCCATGAAGTACCCTTATACCTTTTCGGCTAAAGTTGCTCAATTCCCATTGAAGCATTACATCAAGAACCAGTGGATCTGGCGTTATTATTTCATTGCGGTTGTTGCCTGCGTGCCAGTTTTCTACAAGATCAGCAAATTGGGTAAGTTTTGGAATGATTTTATTTTTAGAATGGCAAACATTGCTAATGAAAAAATATATAATTGCAGCGAATTCGCCTGGCAACAAAAAGGCATGGGCTGAATCCCAGGCCAAGGAGCATGCTGAACATCATTAAGCTAAAATTCCAAACGGTTCAAATTAAAATGCGGTAACATACATTTAAACACAAGCGAAAATCGCATCTATTATATGTGTTGATTTTAGCTGGCTTTATGTTAATTTGAGAATAAATGAGTTAACTTGTAACAAGTGTGTGCGTTATAAGTATATATTGTATCGACGCGGAAAGGCTTAAAGCCGTTAAATTAAGTTACATATTCTGTGTGTATCATCTGATGTAGCAAAATAATTCTTTATCATATGTGGTGGAGATTGTGGTGTGGGTCAACTTGGATTACAGCGACAACTTCTATAAGCTGTTATGCATTCAGAGTCGGCATAAGGCTTCAGTTAAATCAGAAGTTAGATTTAGCAATTATATTGACTCCTCCAACAGTCTTAAACCGAATTTGAATTACATATCGTATACATATTGATTTGATGGGAAGTGTCCGCTGTTTTTGGGCTCACTGCATAGTATTTTTAAAGTGAAGTTGAGACATCTGCCATGGCAAATAGCAATGTTTAACTTTACAAAAGTAGTTCAATACTAATTGAACAGTTTTATTTATAATACATTCATTAAAATTTTTATTGAATAGCATAAAAACAGCAGCAAAAGTAATAAAGGCTTCCATATCAATGGTTCTTAGAACCCATAATAACATTTTCCAGTATTGCTACAATTTTAAGTGTTGCGTAAATTGAGTGTTGGCTAAAGCTTTCATTCTGCCATCTTGACACAAATTGGAAAAGAAGAAGAAGAGACGAGTCGGCATGGTTTTGAATAAATAAATTAGCAAGCCGGCGCGTTTTATTAAGAGAAGAACATATTTTCAAAATGTGTTATTAACCAAACTGCAGAGGATAAGTTTTTTTTAAATATGTGTGCATGTTTTTATTATGGATGTTTTAAGCTTGCAGTCGACATTGCGCGCCAATAAGTAAACGTTTACGGTAAACACGTGAAACAACAACAAAATGTGTGAAGAAGGAACGGATTTTTCGTTTGACAATTTTGTCTTCGATTTTCTTGACGAACCAGAGCAACCTTTTGGGAACAATGACAGGGCAATAGAATGTGATAATCCCAGCACAAGCCAGCAACGATCAATGGAGACGGCACATGCGCCTGCTCAACAGCAACAACAACGCCATGGCTGCAAAAGCAAAGAAAAACGTATCCGGC